>BMAO01004979.1:0-20369 GCA_019973975.1 Trichonephila clavata
TGTAACATCATATGAATTTATGAATTGATTGGCTGGAAACACGTGATTGCAGTTATCACGGGACTGTGGCATCACATGAACTTACGAGTTCATTGGCGGGAAACACGTGATTGCAGTTATCACGTGACTGTGACGTCACATGAATTTATTAATTGATTGGCTGGAAACACGTAATTGCAGTTATCACGTGACTTTGACATCACATGAATTTATTGGCTGGAAAGACGTGATGACAGTTATCACGTGACTGTGGCATCACATGAATTTCTGGATTAGCTGGAAATACGTGATTGAAGTTATATGACTGTGACGTCACATGAATTTATGAATTGATTGACTGGAAACACGTGATTGCAGTTAACATGTGACTGTGATGTCACATGAATTTAGCTATTGTTTGCGCATATATGCTGAGAACTAAAAGGATGGTTTGTAATCCAGTATTCTATACAATGCTATTCTCAGATGCTGTGAAGAAGACAAGAGTTTAACAATGAGATTTATGCTCTCTGCGAGCAAGATATAATTAAATTACTTCTTTCGGTACTCAACGTGGATTAAACCACGGTTATGTCAAATCTGGGTTGAGTATTAATTTATCACCTTGCGAATTACATTAGTAGGCAATTTGCATTTTGTTTCTCTTTCTATTTTTTGATTATTTCTATTATTTTAAGTCAAGAAGCCAACTTATTTTATATCTTTGAACCTACGAGTTTTGTGAATTTATTAGTTTTCAAAAACATTTTTTCAATAAATAGTTTGACTTCCTAATTTTGTAATTAGTTCATGAAATAAGTAAGTCGGTTCTAATATTAGGTAATGTAATTACTCAGTATTTTCCAAACACATTTTAAAATCAAATCAATCTAAAAGATTATAAATTTCATAACTAATTTGATATTAGTGAAGTTATATTAGTAATTTGATATACGTGAGAATTTTCCGCCAAATAGTTGTAAAATTTCACCAGGTTGGGACGTAAACATCACATTTCGATACCATAAGACTGGTTGCTAAAGATATTATTTGATTTTTATTTCAAAATCACACCAAAAACGAGTAGCGTGCCTATATCAAATTAGTACCACATCTTCACTTATATTAATAACTTTTCTAGTGAAATTGTTTTAAAAAGAAAAATTTGCTCATCTCTTATGCATTTTTAATCTATTAATGGGCTAAATTCACGACGATCACATGATAAATGTAATCACGTGTGTGTGTGTTTGCCATTGAATTTGATGTTGACTGTGGACATACGTTTGGTTGTGTGGATACAGTTTCAAATTTGATGATTGGATATGTTAGAGTATTAAGTTTCTTCAAAATGTTTTTCAAAATAAAAACATATTATATGGTTTTATCAAAGCAAATACATTTTATTATAATACATGGACGGTATTATTGTTAACTAATATTTGCTTTTTAATAGAATTTTTCCGTAAAAATTAAAATTTGACAATAGTCAGACGATAGAACTGATTGTCTGGAAATATATGATTGCATTTATTAGGTGACATCACATGAATTTGTGAACCGATTGGCTGGAAACGGCGATTGCGTTTATCATATGACTGTGACATCAAACGGTTATAAACCTCTGCTTATAATTTTAACTAGGCGAGGAGAGAATAAATATTTTTATAATTGCTTAGTGAACTATTGAATTATACTAAAACATTTACAGATTTTGAAAAAAAATGCCGAAATTTTAAGCAATTTAAATGGAATTAGTGTTGATACGCTACTGATTAAGCTTCACTATTTAATTTTTATCATTTTCTAATATCGTACGGCTGTAATTAAATATTCTATTCGTTTTGAAATAAATTGTTTGGTTTGTATTAAATACATAAACGAAACAAAAGAACTAAATTCAGTTTTGTATTAATAAAGTTTTATTACACTTACGGTTTCTATAATTTATTTTTTAAGCTTCACTTCAACAGTTCAAACACAACTATAAGGAAAAAGAAATAATTTTGGAATATTTTAGCATTCATAAAGTCTATGATGAGATAACTCAGTTTTACAACAATGTAAAAAAAATCAGCTAAAATTATTGAAAAAATATATTGAAGCTGATTTTGTGATAATCTACGGATTCAAAAATGTCAATTGCCCGAATTATTGCAGTTTGAGTTTTTTTTCTAACGATTACTATCAGCCAAACGTTTTCATTTTCATTTATATGAGCCACATCATCATTTTCACACATAAATGCAACTCTTCTGTTGAACATTAAGGTTCGTTTAATAGAAACAATACAACTCGTATTTTTGAACTACGTTGAGATGACGAAAATAACATCGAATCTGACATCTCTAAATTGAGAAACAAAGAAGACATGCTTCGACACTGAAAGTTATTGTAAAATTTGCTTCTATTTTAGTTCTACAATAACAATTCCTGCAAATAAATTCTGCTGAGAAGTTAATTAACTAAAAAAAAAAAAGCTACACATTCAAACTTTGCGAAAAATAAATCGGAATATTTCTGCCTAGTGAGCTAGTATTTTCATTTAGACTCTTTAAGTTTTATTTTATAGCCATTAAAAATTAAATGCGAATGAGAAGAAAAAAAAATAACGTTTTTGTCTTAGTTAAAACCACGCTCCCCTTTTACAGTGAACAATAAAAATTTCTTGTAAAATTAATGACACGGATTTTCAAGACAATTAAGAAATAATATATCAAAAGCCTCCAAGCAGTACTTTTATTATAATTTATAAATTACGAAACTTCTTATATAAGAGAATAGTATACAAACTCTGTTTATATTGTAATTAAAACATTTTCTGTCATATGATAGATACACTTACATACATGATGACGTTTAACGATATGTTAACCAAATGACTAAGTGTATGTATACTAGTGATCCTCAAACTGTGGGACGCGCCCCCTAAGGAGCGTGATAACCCTAAGTGGGGGGCACGAGATATCAAAAAGTCGAAAATAAAAGATTCTCCTAAAAAGTTATTAGCTTACTGAAAGGAAGCACAAAGAAAAATATGTATGCATTCCGATATATTAAAATATTAAATAAAATTTACACTGATATAACATATTTATAAATATAGAAAGGAAAGGTAACATAATACTTATCATACTTCTGTTGTTATTGCTTATGTCACCTGGTCGACAGTAACATCAGATCAAGGTCCACGAAATTCATCGTGCTAAGGGCTAGAATTTTACGCCTGTCGTTAGCCTAAGCTTTGAGCCCCCAAGAAGGTGACAGTGCGATTTTGCTCGGAACAACACAGTAGAGGGCGACACCATTCGGACCCACTGATTTAACGAGCACTTTCTCCGTTTATACTCGTGGGGATTTGGTGGCATATCTATTACTTAAAAGTAACAAATACAAAATTTAGTTCTTCATTCGATAATTTGTACGGTTTATAAATAAGGTCGTATTATAGCATTAGCGTCAAAGTACATTATTATTGCATTCATTGCATTGTTATTGTATGGGGGGGGAGGAAATTATGATTGGAAATTAGGTCGCAAAATACTGGATATTTGTAAATTACTAATGTTTAGTGTTCGTACACGTAAAAAATTTGTAGAAATCTTACATTAGCCTAAGATTAAAATTCGATTATATAGTCCAATTTCGTTTTATAGTTTTTTGATGTGAGGTTTATTTCAATGAGATTTATTTTATTTTTTAAAACTCTCAATTTACTTTTAAAAGAATTAAAATGCAGGAGATGGATGAAAAATGCAAATAAAAGTAATTGTGTACAAAAGTAATTGTACACCAAAACAGTTTGGAATGAATTCCTTAAATAAAAATATTGAGAGTTTCTTTTTTTTCCCCATTTCTGCGTTGTGGTGACATGCACAAACAATTGCTTACTTAAATGTTTGCTAATTTTTTTAAAAATGATTTGTAGTCGTAAACAGACAATGAAAAGATTTCGAAAACTGATTATTTTTAATTTTAATTTGAGTAAATCAGTTCAAAACATTGCGAAATTAGTTAATGTTCCTCATTCGACTCTGCAGTATGCGATAAAGCGTTTTGAGGAAGAAAATAGAATCGAAAAAAAGTCAAGAAAGGGACATCCAAACAAGTTAACTCAAAGCGATTAGTTATTTATTGTAAGAAAACTTATCAAAAACCCACGTTTGAATGCGGCAAAAGTGTGTGTCTACGCAGAATTAGCTGAAAATTTTTTTACTTCAGTTTCATCTGAAACTATTCGCAGAAGACTGTTCAGCCGCAAATTACGCGGGCGTTGTGTTTGAAGAAAATTTTTTTGTTAGAACGAAAAATAAAAAGCTTCGACACTCCTTTTCTAAACCCATGATAATCAAGTCTGAAAAGTATCGGAATAATTTCTTATTTGCAGATGAGAGCAAACTCAACATTTTTAGTTTTGGCGGACTTATAACAGCATGGCGGGAAAAAAAACAAACTTAATCCCATGGTTTTTTGTTAAAACAGAGAAGCATGGAGAGAAGTGGAGGTGTTCTTGTGTGTGGGTGTATGTCAGCTTTAGGATTAGGCATTTAAGTATTTATTGGTGTTTTTGTTAATCATGAGTTTTATTTAAATATTTTAAAGAACTTGAAATATTTTATCCAAAATTTGGGCATTTTTTATTTTTTTAAAACCAAGGTAATGACCCCAAGCATACTTCCCTTAATGTAAACCTCTGTTGTTTCTATAACTGTCCCCAAGTTTTGAGAACATCACGTCAATAACTTGATTTAAATCAAATTGAACATATTTAGAGAGAACTTGAAGACATGCATAAAAATAAAATGTGTAGCAAAAACAATAATCACAGAAGAATTAAGGAACATCGATGCAGAAATTACAATAAATAAATAAATAAAATAAAATAAGATAGCGCTAAAACTATGTTGAGTCTTTCTTTACGTTTATGCAGACTTTGGGGATGCAATTTTTTAGCTGTGTCTTGATTATTAATTTAAAAAATAGAAATTATATTGTTTTGAAAATTGATTATGTTATTCCATTAAGAACAAGCTGCAGGTAATAAAGAAATTACAATTCTGATATATTAGTTTTTATTGATCGATAACACTATATTTTATATAAGATTATATGCGTATGAACACTTTTGAGGCCCACTTTATGTGTCTCCTGGTCTTTCTTTAGGCTTAAAAAATAATTCCATTTTATCTGATTGGTATTAACATTATTTTCGTGCAAAAACTTACATTGCATAATTCTTTTCTTGATACAGTTCCTAGAAAAAAATTCTTCGAAAACAGCTTTTCAAAACTCTACGATTTTTTTTTACATATTTCAGTTTATTTATATGAATTTAGAAATAATTTTAAAAATACGAATAAGCTCAAAAAAGGATAGTTTGTAAAAATTCATTATCAAAATAGAGTGCTACTATATAAACATAGCATTACATTATAAGTTTATTCTTTTTTTACTTTCATACAGTGGGCCTCAAAAGTGTTCGTACACTTGCAATTCCCTAAAAAATTTAATGTTTTTGACTAATAAAAATTAATATATTGTAATTGTAATTTTTTATGATATCTGCAACTTGTTCGTAATAGAATGACATAATTATTTTTTTTAAAAAATAATATAATTATTATTTTAAAAAATTAATAATCAAAAAGCTATTGAAAAATTACGCCACAAAAGTCTTCGTACACCTAACAAAAATCTCAATTTAGCTTTAAATATTGTATTTCTTCCTTAATTTAGTACTTAGTAGGATATATTTTAGTGTCCACAATAACTTTTAAATGTTTTGGTATAGATTAAATCAGTTTTTTGTAATTTTTGCATCGGTTTTCCTTTATGCCTCTGTTATTATTGTTTTTACTTCCCATTATGTGTTTATATGCCATGTTTTCTTTATTTTAAAGTCAAATTCTCACCAAATATGTTCTACTGGGCTAAATAAACTGATCGAGGTTTTTTCAGAATCGTGGACAGTTATAGAGACACCAGTGGCGTACATTGAAAGCAGAGTACTTGGCGTCATTATCCTGTTAAAAAATGAAGTAGTCCCCTATATTCAAATTTTCGCCGGATAATTTCAAATTTCACTTTAAAATATTTAAATAGAGCTGATGATTAACAATACCATCAGAAAATACCAAATTACCTAATTTTGAGACCGATTTACACCTCTACGTATGAACACTTCCATATCCATTGTTCATTAAACCAATTTGATTCTTGGGATTAAGTTTCAGAAAATTCAAAATTGACAGCAAATTGATTGGTATGATGGAAAATTAATCATTTTTGGCTCTGAGGAGCATATAATAGTTTGTAAATGAAAAAATGAGGAATTTAATCCCATGAATTTATGTGGAACAAGAACTCCTCCACCTTCATGCTGAAGCATGGAAGTGGAGAAGGTCTTGCGTGGAGGTGTAAATCGGCCTCAAAATTAGGTAATTTGGAATTTTTTGATGGTATTGTGAATCATCAGTTCTATTTAAATATTTTAAAGTGAAATTTGAAATTATCCGGCAAAAATTTGGATTTAGAAGACTACTTCATTTTTTAACAGGATAATGACACCAAGCGCTCTGCTCTCAATGTACGCCACTGGTGTCTCTATAACTGTTCAAAATTCTGAAAAAACCTCCTCAATCAGTTTATTAAGCCCAGTAGAACATATTTGGTGAGAATTTGATTTAAAAAAAAGAAAACATGACATTTAAACACATAATGGGAAGTAAAAACAATAATAACAGAAGCATGGAGGAAAACCGATACAAAAATTACAAAAAACTGATTAAATCTATACCAAAACATTTAAAAGTTATTGTGGACACTAAAAGATATCCTACTAAGTACTAAATTAAGAAAGAAATACAATATCTAAAGCTAAATTGAGATTTTTGTTAAGTGTACGAAGATTTTTGTGGCGTAATTTTTCAATAGCTTTTTGATTATTAATTTTTAAAAATAATAGTTATATCATTTTTAGAAAAATAATTATGTCATTTTATTAAGAAAAAGTTGCAGATATCACAAAAAAATTACAATTACAATATATTAATTTTTACTAGTCGAAAACATTAAATTTTATAGGAAATTGCAAGCGTACAAACACTTTTGGGGTCCACTGTATATAAAAGATTTAATGTTTCACACAAAATATTATTAGCATGCAAATCGTTTCTTTAAAAAAAAAATTAGATTTTATTTACAAAAAAACTATATATAACTTTTAAGCTATTGAACATTTTATATAGTTTATATAAAATAATAAAATAGCATCTATACTGGTCCTTATAAAAATATATTTCTGTATTTAAAAAACAAAAAAAGTTTGATCCTTATTTTTCTGAATGAAATTGATAATTTGTCGTATCAATTAATAAATGAAAAAGTATTGAATGTGCTTAGACAGCTAACTAACTAATAATTATAATGTAACAAAAACAATTTTAAAATTTGATACTTCACACAATTCCGTTATTTAAGGTAATTAAAACTTTTACTCACAGAAAACATAGCAACCTTTTCGTTTTATTTGAGGAAGATGTAATATTTATCGGCATCTTCTCTTTCCTTATTTTTTCTTTTATTTTGACATTATTCTGAACAAGTTAAATAAAAGCTTGTAAAAACCGACGTGTTAGCTAATATGTTAACAAAACTATCTATATAAAGATATTATACTTCGAGACAAACATTATTTTTACTTATTCTTCGTCATAAACAACTTTGAGATAATAAAATTCACTTACCTGAAAACAAAGTCTAGAGATATTCTATGCCTAGTGAAAGAAAGCTTTGTAACTGCAGTAAATATCAGTAAAAATAGAAGTTAACCATGTTTTGAAAAATATTCTGCTTTGAATTGAATATTAGTTCAGAAAAACACACAAGAGAATAACGATAGTTTCCTTCGTTTTTTTTAAAGCATTTAGTTTAAGCAAACGATTTTTCTTTTTCAAAATTTTCAATATTCGACAAATTTCTAAATGCGCAAGCGACGATTACAATTATTTTTATGATACGATTTTCAATTAAGAATATTTTTCTAGTACATGTCATCATCTGGCAACAATTTATTTGTCATTGTTTAATGGGATTGAGAGGCAACATTTTCTCCATTTCAAAATTAGTTTAATCTGTCGTTCGATCTGTTTTGGTATGTTTTTTTTTAAAAAGTTAAATGTAATTTTTCATTGGTTTTCTTAAAGTTTTATTTCATGGAACTATTTAGTGCAATATTTTATCCTTTTAATCCGTCACGAGGTATGAGCTTGCTCCTTATTCTTCCTTAAAAATCAAATATTTTTCTAATTTCTTTTTATTTTATATCTGTTTCATTGTTTAATAAAAACGCTTATACCAGGTTTTGATATTTTGGAATGACTTTTATTTCCAGAATAATTTTAGTTTGACTCTAGTTTAAGGCAATGTAAAGTAGCTCACCCAACTGTTGTTTTAATTTAATTGGCTTATGTTCTTCAGCTATAATTAGACATTGAGACTTCACATTCCAGCTAATCGAATACACCGTGTGACTTCGTTTGAAGGATAAAATTAATTAACTTTTTTTATGCTGCTCCCTCTCTTTTCACTCTTTATAACTTGAAACCTATGGGTTTTTTTTTTATAGAACAGTGAATCTCTTTCTCTGTTTACTATTTCAGAACTTTTGTATGTTAAATATTTTGGTTCATGAAATTTTTAGTTTCATATATTTTGTGCAAGATAATCTTCCATTAAATTTTTAAGAAGTTAATTTTCTTACGATTGAATTTTTTAGCTTAGTTTTTGGTTACGTTGGATTTGGCTTTTTGATCATCAATTTCTTTTTCTTGTTTTTTGGTCATTATGAGGTGATTAGATAAGGCAAGCTTAAAAAAATGCAATACGACGTTGATTTATTTCTTAGTGTTTTCAACAAATACATAAAATTCTATTTATATGATTTTTTAAGAAATAAAAAATCAAACGATCAAAGTTTTTATGTGAATTTTATTCACTTCTAGGTTCAATCTAAAGTTCAAATGTAGAAGAAACAACTTTTTTCAGAAAATTATGAGAATTTTGTAGAATTTTATTCTTTTAATTTCCTTTATGAAAATTATAAATTCTATATAACTGCACTTACACAGTTTTTGCTCTTGTATTAAAAGTATTGAGTTGCTATGTTTAGGTTCTGTGTGGAAGGAAATACCAATGTAGGTTGTATTTGTTATACAATTTCTTTTATATATATTTTATAGTGCTAATGAATGGTTAATATTTTTGAATAAATTTTAAAATACTTTTGCTTGTATTCATTAATTTATTATAAATAGGATTTACATACACATTACAATTCCTATATAAAGGCTAAAATGAAATGTGAAAAAAGTTCATATGTTGTCATTCGAAATACCATTGCGTCGTAACATTATGGTCTGATGACAAGATTTTGATGTGTTTACTTTTAAACTTCATTGCATTTATACAGAATTTTCAAATATATCTCGAGTTCTGTTCTATAATTCATAAAACTTGTTTAACTATGAATATACGCTTCACATATTAGTTGAGATATTAACTTAATCCTCTTTAAAAAACAACATTAAAGAATTGTGAATGAAAGGTTAAATATGGACTTCTTATGTTGTTTTTTTTTTAAACTTTTTTGTTAACAGTTTTTCCCTCAAGCAAGTAATAGAAAGAAAAAAACTTTTTTAGTGAATTCCTACTTTGAATGGATAAATAGAAAGTATTTTACTAACGATTGAAAATTTGAACAAGATATATATGTATAATATATATACATAGAGAGAGAGAGTGATCTAATGGTAGGAATTGAAAAAAGAGCATGATTCGTGTTTGCATTTTTGTAACAATGCACTCCCGGTTTGGCTGAAAAATCGGTTTTCGACGCCAATTTTTGTCATTATAGTTACATTGTCACAACAATGGAGATGAATCTAAGTTGACGTCGAAACCACCGGGAATTCATGATTTAATATTTGAAAAAACAGTATTAACGTCAAGTGTCTTCCACTAGAAGTCTAAAACATTTATTTGAACTTGGTTGTATGAATAGAAAGTATTTTATTAACGATTGAAAATTTAAACAAGAGTGAGCTAATAGTAGGAATTGAAAAATGAGTTAAATGATTTGAGCTACGTGATAATTTTGAATCACAGCCAAGTGGTGAGTACAACTCAGAGATAGTGTGCTCATCTCTATTACCCCTTCCGTGTGATGCAACTTTCATTAAGTAACCATGTAAGAATTTTCAAGTTCAGCTCTATTTAACGTGCGGCAGCTCCCATACCTCCGCATTGTGAATCTTTAGTGTTATCAAAATACGATCAGTTGACTTGCACATCTCTTCATCATACTCAGAACCAGGAAAATCGTGATATTTATTGAAAGTTTACCCTGACAATCAAATATTTATTTTATTAAACAGAGATTTCGTATATGTACATGTAGAAAAGAAAGATTTCACTATTTTTTCAACATATATATATGCTGCATCTAAGTTGGTGTGCAAAAGTTGAAAAGCAAGCACATTTTCGCGAATTTTTAAGAAAATACTGAACAAATTTAAATGAAATTTTAAATGAAAATACTTAAAATTATTAATAAAAAGTTGATAATAAAAATTTAAATACTCACTCGTGATCATGATTTATGCTCATGAAAGCATAATAGTATCAAAATTATATAGCAAGATAGTATTTGTGGAGTTTAATTTGGTGTATGATCGTCCCTGACAGCATTGCAATTTTCAGAACAATGAACTGTCATAATATTTAGTAGGCTGTTTATGATATTTTGGGGGGAAAATCCCACTCTCTTTTACCAAGGAACTTTATAGCTCCATCAGTGTTCTGGAAGGGGTTTAGAGAAGGGGGGAATTGATTTTTCAAGAGCATCCCAGACATACTCCATAGGATCCAGGTCTGATGAACTCGCTGGTCGCTTCCTTTTCTATTCTCAGTCTCAAGATATTTGTCGACCAGCCGAACACTGCTTAGACGACCGTTATCATCCAAAAAAATGAACTTTATTTCTAACGCTCTTCTTAAAACCTCACACACACACAACTTTTAAGATCTTATTCCTGTACCTCAAGCAGTCGAATCCTTCCATGAAATACCTAAAACTTTGTGTGCTCGTCCAACATCAGGTCGGTCCTGACCGTAACGCATAGTTAATCCGTTCCTGTAAAAAAGTCTAGTTTCTGAATCATAGAACTATGTAATTTAGTTTAAAAGGAAGTTAAAATCTAATGGCGTTATGGAAACCCACTCAAATCTTCTTTAAATGTATTATCAGGCAAATATTTTTAAAATTCTGTTCATGTTAACACTCAATCAATTGTTTAGAGAATTTTTTATTCTATGTTTTTAAAAAGTGATTGGCGAAGAAGGGGACAAAAACCTTCCAAACCTCTAACAATACAGTTCCTTTTTATAGTGCCAAAAGAATCATAAAGAAGTACTACAGATAAAACACACTTCTGGTCGAAGTTCAACCAAAATTATAATCAAAAAGTGTCGTTTAGCAAACTCCTTCATATTCCTGTGGCCGAATTTGGAATCGCCACTGGTCACGATTGCCTATCCAAGCATCTAGATATGATAGGCATTGCCCATAGTCCCCTTTGTAAACTGTGCGACTCCAATGAAGAAAAGGACGCCATTCATTTGGCACGCTGCCGTTCACTCAGCTCTGGATCCATGTGTATCAGATTTTGGGAAGCCAGATAACAGAATGTGTGATTTTTAGACTACCTGTGTTTTTTTTTTCTTATTTTCTTTGTTGTTCCTTGTTTTTTTTTGTCAATATTCTCTGTTTTACATTTTGTTTGTAGTTTTCTTGTAACCCGCCATTGGAAATAAAAAAAAATGTTTGAAAAGAAAAAAACCATGGTTAAAAGAAAAAAATCACATCGTATGTATTTAGGGTCTCATGACAAAAAATGGCATCCATTCTAAAATGATTTCGGGAGCAATTTGGATTAATGTTCATGTTCCTATTGAGATGATACATCAACGGAAATATTGAAATATTTAATTAATGCATATCTCTCTATCTAAAGTTTAAAGAAAATTTTATTTAAAAAAATAAAATTTTATGAGCAAGAGCAATTATTACAGCAAATTATTTAATATTTTTTACATGGAAATTTTTGGAGAATGTCCTCAATCTTAATGTATTAATATTAAATTATGTGAGACAAATCACAGTTTTCTGTATATTTTAAAGAACAATGCAAATTTAATTAAAATTACAGGGAAAAAAATTGTTCAAAGAGAAATACGCTTTCATAAATAATAAATAGGCATATTCCAGACTGAAGAAGGGGATAAAATAATTTATTTTAGAAAATAAAAAAAAATTGTTAAAATGACTAATTTTTTACAAAAATAATTGATTAACACATTTTTCCTGTAAGTAATCGCGTACTGAGAAAGCAGTGTCATTTCTTACGTTTTTGTCAGTTATTGTTTGTTAATGCTTCAATTTTCAAAATACATATACATTTTTCTTTCATTTCTTTCTTTTTTTCTATTCTGATACTTATGTGTTGATATATGCCGGCACAGTATTTATTTTTTCTCAAAATATATTTACTTCTCATTTTTTGTTAGTCAAAAAAAAAAAAAAAAGTTATGATATATCAAAAGGTGAATTGGTTTTATAATTAGAGGAACATTACAATAAGTATGTCATTATTTTGAATTTAATTACGTGATAATTCAACAAGTCTTATTATCAATGCATTTTATAAAAAATAGAGATAATGATTAACTACATGATCTTTTTTTTTAATTATTAAGTTATTATTCTTTTACTTATCACCATTTTGTGGGAAAGTAAAATTATACTTATTCAACTTTTCGCTTTAAAACTTTTGAGATAAAAGGAAAATCAATAAATTTTTAATCGAAGAAGAATTGCGTTCTTATAAATTTGATGGCTACGTTTCAAAAAAGAAAGATCGTAAATACTTTGTCTGGTCAAATTTGTATATTTTCGTTCTACTTAAGAAAAATAATTTTTTGTGAATTTCTCTTTTAAATACTGGACATAAGAAAATATCGTACAGTATTACTTCTTAAAATATTACTATTTCGTATAATACTATTAAAATTGTGTTTTAATTTTGTTTTAAAAAAACATCTTTTTTTTTATAAAATGAAGTTTCTTCTACCAGAAACTACGAATTGTATTAGTTGAATTCAGGCCTTAAGATTTTTTAATGTTAAATTCAGACGTAGTTTTGCCCTTAAAAGAATAATATTTAAGCAGATAAATTATATATTATTTTGACACTGGAAAATCTTAATTTTTTTCCCAGCATGAATTTTCGTAATATTACTCACTTTAATTTAAGAACTATAAATAAAAGATGCATCTTATGTGTTTCATATTATTTCAACAGAACTTACTGAACAAATATATTTTTTGTCTGCAATACTTAATTCCTGTAGTATTTCTTTTTGTTATTATTTTGTTATTGTTTATTTAATAAGGAAGTACAGTAATACCCTGAACTTGCGCGACAGGTGGGACCGAGTGATAACCGCACAAGTCGGACTCCTTTACCATGGCTCCACGTTGGGCGCCATAGTAAAGGATGTCCCCGATATCCATCAGTGATTGGGAGTTAGAATAAATACAGTCATAATCAAAACAAATATAATTTATATTTATTAATCCTTTAACAAGGCTAGGAAATGCACCTAAAATAAAGTATTGGAGAAAAAGTGAGGTAGACGAGATATTTAATATTTAATTATGAGTAGAATTACTTACTTTTGGAACGTTTGGTAATTTACGTTCTAAATAATCGTAACTCCTATCTCAGATAATCGACTTCTGATCGATTAGATTCCAACTCATATATCTTACTGACTGAACGTCAATTATCAATCTTATTTATTAATTAATTAAGCGGGGCCGTGGGTAGCCTAGTGGTTAGAGCATCGGACTCCAGATCGGAGGGCCTGATGCCACTAAATACCACCGCGTATAGACAGAGTACGTGCTCGTTAAATCAGTGGGTCCGAAAGTCTTATGGGTGGTCGCAGCAGAAATCATGAGTGCAGGGGCTGGAGAATATTTCCCTCCCTTTCAGTTCCATGCCAAAATTGTGGAGGTGGAGATAGGTGGTGTCGCCATCTATCGTTAAGAAGTCCAACCTGTCTCACAGGCAATGGCAACTTCCATTCCTTCCCTGCGAGAAGGACACGACAACAACAACAAGTCGGTCTCGTCTAGCTTTCAATTACTTTTCGTTAATCACTAACTTCTATCATCTAACTCCTAACCTCTCTCTTTTTTCGAACCTCAAAGTTAATGCTTAAATATAAGGCCTGATTTATGCAGATCGCATCTTCTTCTTCGGGGAAAAGTTTTAAATTGAACAATATTTAAAGTAATAGATTTTCCCCAAGAGGATTAGTAAGAGGCACTCGAATAGACCCGTTACACCGAAGTTATTTTGATGTAGAAGCTTTCTAAAAAATCTAACACAGTTGTCTGCCGGGTCAAGATTTTTTATTCCTCACACAAAATTTAATCTTAGCATGCTAATAAATTTTTTATTCCTTCTTCTGTTGAAAAATTATGCTCATCGTTTGAGACTATATTTTCTAATATTTGTGACCCTTTTTTTTCCAATTAAACTGAGGGCTTTTGTCAAATTTCAAATCGTCATTCGATCTTTTGGTTGAACTGGGTCTTAAGACTCATACTTCTTCAATGTCTTGCTTTTGCTCATACCTTTTTGTTGTTACCTCATCTATTTTCTGCTCCTGATTGTGGGAATCTAGCAGCTCTTGAACGTCATCACTATCCACTTCTAAATTTATCTGCCTGGCAAGATCGGCAACTTCTTCAATCACATTTCCAATATCACTAATTTTACCAATTTTTTCCCTCTCTCAAACAAAAAAACGAATGGATGTGATACGGAAATCGCGTAACTCCGAATTCTCTTAGTTGGCATAGAGGAAATCGAGGTATTACTATATTTGCTTTTGCTAGATTTCCTGAACATTTTTATTTCTTTAAGAAATTTCTACTCATCAAATCTAATCAAATAAAAAAAGTCAAACAATAATCAATATTAAATATTAATAACTGTTTTATTTTAATTTTTAATTGCGTTTATGTGCATCATACTGTAAAAGAAACTCGCTAAGCCCTTTTGACTATGGAAATTAAATGTTAACAGACTTTGAACCAATCTATAAAAAACCCCAAACCACATTTCCCCAGTTGAGTCACATGCACTAAGAAATGAGAAATTAACCTTGCCAAATCGAAAAAAGGAGGGTTGTCAAACAACCCTACTATGTCAAGAGTCTGAAACGGGACACAGCTATACGTTTAGCACGTCAAAAAGCTCCATATGCTGTTGGAGGCAGAAAGCATATCTTTTGCCAGAAGAGCTGGTTTGTTTTATGGTCTTTGGGGCACGTTTTTCATAACGTGCCAAAAACGTCTCATTCATCTTTTAGCACATAGTAGATTTTCATTGAAGAAGATCTATGTAGTACGTATGCACGTATAGGTGTAATTCAAATGGCCAGGTACCTTATGCTTAAGATGAGTCAGATCTGACGAAAAACAAATCTAGATCAGATCAGGTGATCTTCAGATTACATACAAAAACAAACGGTTTGAACTTAAGCCAGTTAAACATCCTGGATCTTTCAAGTACAAATTCCAAAAGAAAAAAAATGGCTGTTGTTTATTTTATCAACAAGCCATTCTCTCTATCTGTAAATATAATACATTAGTTCAAAATATTTTTTCGACATTGAATATTTTTATTAAAGAGATTTATTTGGTCAATTACTCTAACGTTATGCTTTTTTTAATGCAAAAAATTTTATTCTAAAAATAAAACTCAGCTCCACTTTTGGTTGATTGCATTGTAGTTCATAAAAGTTTCATTCTTTAAAGATATTGAATAATGTATTGGCTTAAACTCTTTATACATGAAAAAATCAAAAAAGTCTAAAAATTGTGTAAAGAAATTAAAAACGACTTTTAGAAGTGTTTTGAGTTTGCCATTTTCAATATGCGTTTATCTGGAAGTAACCATTCCTTAAAGCACGCAAGTTTTACATTCCTTGTATGGAATACTATGAAAAATTGAAAGAAAATTTTTGTTAGGTTGTGTGTTTCTGTTAAACTTTTCATTTTTAGTTATGAATTTAATTTTAATAAAATTCTTTTGGCGCTTCTTTCTTGGTTCATTCATTTGTGCGTTTTGAGAATTATCAGAAAATTTTCAACTTTCAGAGGAGAAACACAATTCAAGAGAAACCTTTATTATTTTTCATTCTTTCGGATCTATTGCATTTCTTTCAAATCTATGTACTATATTTTAGAAGAAAAATATAAGCTTTGTGTGTGTGTACGATTAACATAAAGAAACATTCACAAATTCAAAATATGCCTGTGGACAGGAGACTTATTATGCCTATCTGTCTAATGTTGATGATTAGGCCCAGAATAAGGTACACTTTTCAAATTGAAAAGTATTCCAACAATAATACAATAGTACTATTTAAATATTTTTTAGAAATCTGTATATTTTACCAAATTACGCCTTTCAACTTTTTTTTCTGGTGTAAACCATACTTTGTTTATTAAATTGTAATATTAAATGGACTTGTAATCGGTATCCATTAAAAGCAAAAAAACGGCGTATTTATTAATATGTATCTTAATTTTAAAATTAAGAATGTTAGATGGATGTATTCGCGTTGTAAGTATATGAACGTTTATGCTTTATTTTAGTAATCGCGTTTTTAAATAGTTTTTACTATATATAACTTTTTAGAGGGGTCATATTTTTGTGTTTAAATTTTCTACTCAAGTCTGCATTTTGGGGAATAGTTATTTAAATACGATTATATATTACAGATCATACGACAGAAAGTGGAAGTATAATTTTGACAGAAATCATCATCAAGTGTAACGTAGTAAATATCCTTGATTTCTGTTTATAATACTTTCATTTGAATTAATATAGAATTAAATTAATAAAATTACTTTGAGTTCTATTTCGCTCTCCTAATAATGAGAGTTATACGAATTATTCGAAAACTCTGGATTCTGTAATTGATTATGAAAGATTTTTATGATTTTTCCTTCTCTTTTAATCCCAAAGTTACATTCAAGATACCCCAAAAGTTAATATATTTAATCCTTTGACCATGACTAACGAAAAATATAAAATAAACCGTTTTTCCTGAACTATGTTTTCCCCCCCGAAATCAGCGGATTCATGTATAAGTCGACCCCCTTCCACTTTCAAAAATTCTCGGCTTATACCCTGAAATATACAGTAATATTTCAAGGTTTTAATGAATGAGTTCAGATCTTTATAAACTTATATAATCTTGATTTTTCGATTAATAGGCTAATACAAATAAACTGGCCTTCAAAAATTAAAGTGTAACCAATTTTTGATACTCATGATTAAAAAAAAAAAAAAAGGAGAATAAAGGTAAAAAAAAAAATTTATGGTGTATGAGAAAGATCATGCATAGCTCATCAAAAAAAGCATATAAAACAATTATATCCTTTTCCCCTCCTACTATTTTTTAAGTGTCCACTTATGTAGTAGGTAGAAGAAATTGCAAATAGCGAGCTTTAGTAATTTGTATGGGATTTTCTTATGCTTGTTGATACTCAATTTTTGTGTTCGTCATGTCTAAAAGATATATATTTTTACCCGATCATTAAGATGGCGGTCAATCGGTGAAATACATATTACTATCCCAAACTGATACTGGTAGATATCTTTATGTATCTCGTAAACGTGATCTAGGATCCATTTAAATAAAAAAAATCAAACCCAAGAAGATCTATTCTAAGCCATCCAAGTATTATAAGCTCCAAATCAAAGCGTTATCTAGCTCTTTCAGTGAAAAAAGGAAAAACACACTACTGTGTTTTAATCCTTTCAGATCATCGTGTCGCAATTGGGACGATAATATCTGCTATTACGAAACGTTCACACCAGAGAGTAATTTAAGTCGTCTGATGATCTGGAGAGAGCAAAGCACTGATTATTACCAATCAAATATTATTGAAAGGTACAGTTACAGGAAAATGGAGTCATTGTTTGGGAAGGAGTTTTCCTGGGATGTGATTACACTGACAAGCATGTGCTCCGTGGAGGAAATTTGACACTGCTTTGTGATATCGTAAATAGATCTTTGTTTCATACGTTATATCAAATGCAGGCTCTATTGGTAATGAATTTATCTGACTAGATATTACCCTACTTCACCGCGATAGACTTAATGAAGAAAATTTATATTTGGTGCAAACGAAATGATCAGCTCGATCTTTTGGTTTTAATTTGATAGAGATCTTTGAGACATTCTCGTTTGACAGATGGCGTATGTAAATCTTTCTCCGAAGACGTTAACATTCTTGGGGCAAGGATTATACATGTATGGATATTGCTTCCTGTTACAATAGCGAACAATTTAATTGACAATAAGAAAAGTTAATGGAGCCAAAGTAGTATAAATAAGGGTAAAAACATCCCTTATTAAAAATTACTTTATGAAATTTTTTCTTAGACATCTGTGATTTAATTTTATCAAACAGTAGAGATAAGCAAAAATGCAAATCTGTTTTTAGAAATCACACACACACATGCTTGATATTAAAATATGTAAAATTCAATAAACCACTTTTCAAAGCTCAATTTCTTCCAATACTAATATTTTTGTTTTCAAACTGGATATATAGGTCTGGATGTTCTTTAATTTTTGGGCAAGTTCAGACAGTCAGATTTCCACATTTTTCTCTTAAGAAAAATTTAAAATTTTGCTATTAGTATGCAGCATTATTTCATATGGAAAGTACTACACTGTTTTATTTTAAAATTCTTTGCTTTACATTTATTATTATAGTTTATAGGTAATATTATAAAAAAATCATTTTTTGTGTTATTGGTTTAATATTTATATTAGTACATTTAAAAACTTTAATGTATTTAGCTTATATTGGTAACTTTAATAAGATTTTTTCTCGTGTTTTTTGAAAACACTAAGGGAAAGTAAATTTTTTATTTTAATTAAGTTAAAAGCCTTGAGAAAGGAAATTTCAGTAAATTTATTCTCGTAATTTATAAAATTGGGACTATTGCTAATAATAATGAAGCATTACTTTAGTTATGTATAAAATTTAAAATATGTTAATAAAAATGAAAGAATTTTTCTTCGGAATGTCATATTAAAAAAAAATAACTGCTGTTTCCTCATTCCTGTAAGGTTAATCAAAACAGAAATAAATATAGATGGTCATAAACTTCACGTCTAATGTTTATCTCGTTTTAAATTGATAAATAATGTATGATTTTTTGCCAACTAAATTTGAATATTAAAGGAAGTTTGAAATTTGGAAGTATTTATTTTGATATAAATTTAGAATAATTTATTAATATTAATAAATGTTGTAATTTATTAGCACCAATAAATTATTTATTATTTTATATATTTAATTAATTTGGTAATTTGTATTCATTTTGATATCCATATAAAATCATTTTAGTTTGTATGAATATTTGTAATACTTATAATTCTTGATGCTTATTTTTTGTTTCAAATGTTTTGATTAACGCGAATCTTACCAAAGACATTTTATTAAAAAAGATTTTTTAAAATACAAATTTTTACATTTTGTTAATTTCGTAATTCTTTGAGAAATATAACTTTAAAAATTCGCAATGAGATTAATGCTAAAAGTATTTTAAATTTTAGATGATATTCTCATTATATTTTATATTGTTAATATAATTTTTTTTTAACTTTGAAGATCGGCAGAAAGGAAAAATACCGATATTAAGTCGTATTGTTCTAAGTAATTTTTATAATTGGAAAATATATATTGAGTTACATTTGAATAATTATAAGAAGAAAACTAAATCATAAGGATTAGGAAAGGTTTTAAACTTCAAAAGAAATTTTTGTTCTGAGAAAAAAATCATCAAAAAATAAAATTCATCTTTTAGGAAGTATTAGCGAAACTTAGCTATAAAAACCGCACATTATTTTTATTTTAGGATATTTTTTAATATTAAAGCATTGTAAACTATTTAGAAATTTTTTTTGTTGTAAAAAATATTGGTTTAAGTTTAAAATTCAATTTTTTCTCCTAAATCAATTTTAAATCCATATTTTAAGGAAGGATTAAAGTAATTTTTAAAAAAAGGATACAAATTAGTCTTGGAGATATTCGAAATGGATTTTGAGACTTTTTCTTAGATTAAGTTGTATTTCTCAGAACGTCTTGGATACTTTCTACACTAGGTTGCTCATTCTTAAAAGATAGATATCTTAGTTTTTCGATATTTTTTGGCTATTTCCCGAAATAG
>BMAO01004980.1:0-22155 GCA_019973975.1 Trichonephila clavata
TTTAGAAAATACTTAGAGAGAGTACTACAGAAATTAAACCGAATTGTTTTGTATTTTTTTATTCTTCCATGAGAACGACATAAATGAGACCATTTGTAGATTCTTACACAGTGGCGTGCTAAAACAATCTAGCAATATGATTCAGCGTGCGACATAGTAAGACATTTTTGAAAAAATTCCAATTCCAGAGATAAAACATGCAGAGTTATAGAAAAGAGGTCAATAATATAGATATTTTTAATTTTATTGTAAATTAATTTCGCATTATTTAAAGATATTTCTATTATCATAAAAATAAACAGCATATCATATAACTATTTCTTCAACAAAAATATTCAAAACAACTTTAATTATACAAACATTAGGTATTTTTAAACATATTTATTAAAATAAGAAATAGATAACAAAATATAAGTATTTATCTTCATTATAATTAAATAAAAAGATAAATAAAATTTTTAATCCTCTCTACTTTCATATCGCAAAATCAATGGTAATAAATTGTGACTTTTCTATTTAACGCGATTCTGAGGATTAAATTGTTAAACAACTTCTTTGCGGACTCGAAATGTTTTTATATGAGGAAAGAATTTTACTTAGACATGGAGAACCAAAAAAGAAACGGAGTACGTACAATTTTTCTCATTAAATAATTAAATCTCTCCAACAATTGACATTCAATAATTTACAAAAATAGCTGTAAATTTATCTTTCACATGTTTTCCTAATTCTTTAAATATCCGTAAATCTGAAGATGTTTGCCAAGGAGGCCCATTTCCAATTTATCAACTTTCAACCTCTCAATAACTGACAAATTTATAGAGTAGTGCAGAGTGCCACTGAGAATTGTGCTACGTGCCATAGGTTTGCCGACTCCTATTCTTACATTTTGTTTTAGGGGTGATCGCTTACAGATCCTTCGTAGATATGTTTCTGCTATAACAAAAGAAACAGTAATTGATTAATTAATAAAATAAATAATAATTGATAATTAGTTGAAAAAAATATATTTGAATTTTTCAACGTGAATATTTAATAATTTAAACTGCATCACACAAAATTCCCTTTGTGACGGTTCTGTCCTCGCTCTTTCAACTAACAGTCCTCTTGGGGAATTTCTGGTCTTTAAAAATTATTTTATTATAAAACTCCTCCGCGAAGAAGAAAACAATGAATATGTAAATTAGGACTAATATATATTGTCTAAGCTTTCAGGTTAGAGAGATAGCTAGATTGCTAGAAAAGCAGTGATTAATAAAAATAGAATGTGAATCGCGGATATTTAATATTTGATAATTGAATTACTTTAGGGTGACGATCTGTCACTGGAGATTGAAACTAGATGAAATAGATAAAAATGTCAGATCTATTGCCTTGATTATGTGTATTAAGTATTTAAGTCTTCTCATAATCTCGCGTACCTCGTTAATTGTCCTCAGATTTATTAATTGGATGCATCTCTTAGCTTGATTGGTTGAATTTAAGTTGAGGCTAATATTGTGAATAAGATTGTTTTTTAAATGTGACTAGTCTTCCTTCCAATCCACTCCCACCTTTAGGCGCGCCGGTGAGATCCTTACATCTTTTAATGTATTTTTAACCTTCTCTTTTGAACTGCAAGTCAAGATTTACTTCATAGACACAAAATACTTTATTTAAAATATATTAAATTAATGAGAATTAATTTTATTCTATGAAAAGCTAGAAATGAACGTAATTCAATTAGGCCATTCGGAACCAGAAACTGTGAAACAAACTGTTTTACGGTTCGTAACCATCTTATTACGAGCAAATCCTAAAAGTACATAGTAGGACAAAATCTAATACTTCCCTTACATCTTAGACCAGCGAGCTAAAATCGTTTAGAAGTATTTTTAGTAGGAAATAAAATTAGAAGCAAAGGCATCTCATCAATTTTTACGATTACTATTTCCAAACGTTTCTAGCTCTCTCAACGATCGCATAGGGTCCAATTTTGACTATCGTTAAAAAATAAAAAAAGGGACAAAGGAAAAAAAGTTCTCCGTGAATTTATTTTCGTTGACAGCGAGTACTGAGAAAATGGAAAGGATCAGTACGAGAAACGAAATAACAATTTCTACTCACAAGTATATTTATTTCGAAAATTTTTCTTATTTCAGATGTGTGTGTTATTTCGCTTATAATTTTTTTTCTGTAACAGACTAAAGCAATAAAAAGTAGGGTTATTAAGTAGAAGTACTGTTAATCGATTTGCTGCACTTTTAAATGCTGAATAAATTAGCTTACTTAAATCTGAATATAGGTGAATCCAATAATTAATATCTATATTTAATACGATATTCTTTATTTATATTGATTATCACGAAATTTTATAAATGCAATTATGTATCTTAACTTATTTATATATAAATAAAAGAAAAACCGTTCATTAAACATCTGAATATAAGTCAAATATTTCCAATGTTGTGGAATGAATTATGTTTAGAGTGATGTATTTCATCCTGAATTAAAACCAAAGAAAAAATTTTACGTAAAATATTTTGTTTATATAAGTTTTTTTTCCTTCATAACCTCAATAGACCAAGGCTGACTAGCAGCGTAATACTCTCCGCTGCGTGTCTAAAGGTGTAGGAGGACTGGAAGGAACACTAGACATAGTTCAACAAAATAATCTAATTTATTCACATTATTAATCACCGCATTAATATAATCGATCCAGACTAAGAGATGCTTTCAAATAATCACTAAGCCTACAATAAGCGAGATATGCGGAAACAGTTATACTAACCACACTTACTCAAGGCTATCACTTTGATTTCTTATCTATTTAATCTGGATTTAATCTCAGTGACAGTCGTCATTTAATTAGCAAATATTAAATACCCGTGATTTACATTCAATTTAATTAAACTTTGCTCCGATAGCAGTCTGGCCTATATCTCTCTTCTCTCTCTTTCACTAACCTGAAAGCTAGACTGTGTATAATAGTCTTAATTTACGTGATCACGTCTTATTCTTCGAAGCTGGGTTTTGTAATAAAATAATTTTTAAAGACGAGAAATTTTCCAAAAGTATTATTAGTAGAAGGATCTCAGATAGAACCGTCACAGCTCATCCTCCCCAGTCAACCCTATCGGTCACGATCGATTTTCATCAGTTGATTTCCATTAGTTTGAGGTTATTTTCAACACCGTCTAACCATCGTGTAGGAGGTCGTACTGTACGTCTGGTCCCTTGAAATTGGAAAAGTCACTTATTTTGGTAAGAAAAGTATCGGCATATCTCTACAGATGCACCAGCCACCTAACACGGGATACTTTTATAGTTCTCACAGTGTAAGCCCCGCAATATTTGCCATATTTCCTGTAAATTTTATGATTGCCATGAATTTTCCACACACTCATTGTTCTCTTGAATAGTCACAAAGATTTTCCTTAAGATTTTTCTTTCAAAAATGAGCAACTTTTCTTCTACTACATTGATTTCTATTTTATCCACTAATTACATATACTAATCACTTTAATTTGAGTAGTATCGATGATAATGTTATAAGAAGCTGAAATTGTTTAACAAGCAGAAGTATACAATATGTTGACATTTAAATTCAAAACAAATTATTTACCTTACATTATTTTGTAGGTTGTTCATAAGTCTCTAAAGTGTTTAATGCAACGAATTTTGTGACGGTTTAAAAACAAATAAAATAAGTTTAATCGGATTGTTCTTTGAACTGTTATTAGGGGAGCTTTACAATTTAAATCCCAGGCATAGTTTACAAGTAAAGAGTAGAATTTTTTGCAAAAGTCCACCATAAGGTATAAAAGCAAATTGGATATTTTTGTGGGGAAAAAATTAATAAATGAGTTTTTAGTATAAGAAACATGTCCTCCACTATTTGCAATGTACTGTCTGTATCGATTTTCCATTCTGTCAATTAAGATGTCAAACAGAAGAAAAAAGAAGCAATTCCTATTCATGGAGCCACCCAGAGACAATCTCGGAGAAATAAAAGGAGGCACCTCTTTTAACGCTCAATCAGATAGGGGTCCAAAGATGGAACCGGTCATTTCATTCCTTCCAAATCTTTTTTCTGAAGATATCCATTAACGCAATACTTCTACAGCTTCCAGTATTTGTGACCCAATTTTCAATCATAATTTTTCATCGCGACCTATCCCTATACAACAACAATGCATTCAATTTAATAATAATGTAATTTGACGCTAAAGCTACAATACTACCCTTATTATGCCCCTTACAAATTATCAAGATAAGCATCAAATTTTGTATACTTTACTATTAAGTAAAATATATTTTAAATAAACTACTTTTAAATAATATTATTTTTAAAAAATAATTTATTTTCGACTTTTTGATAAGCACCCCTAGCGGACATACCCCGCACTTTGAGATTTAATGCATTAACAAACCAAAATTATTATTCTTTAACAATTTTTTTTCTAAAAAAAAAAATACTAAAACTGTTTTAAAAGTAAGAAATTTTAGGAAATCAAAATCTACTAATGCATAGTTAAAACTCTCATAGTTTTAAATTTTTTGTAAGAAATATGTGTCTAATCTTTCCATCTAAGATACATACTGTGGTTGGTTTGCTTGATATATATTGAAAATGAAGACTATTTACTTTTCTCAAGAGGCAGAAATTATTCCAAAATACTCATAGCATTATTTTGATTATATTCACTGCTGTGTTTATGATATCCTTATAAATTAAAAGCCACATGTATTACTTTTATCATTACATTCACCTTATTTTTTTCAATGTAGATAATAGCACCAGCTCCTCCTAACTCATGCAGAGTAAAAATAACGCAAACAAATATAAATTAGTTTCTAATACATGATGAAATAAAGTCTCTAATTAATTACACTAGGCAATAAATTTTCAAGAAGTTTCTGCTTCTGAGATGAATTTAGCCAATTCATAGTGAACATGAATATGACAAAAAGAAAATAAATTGGTTTGGGACATGAATATGGTTTTCTTGAACGCATTGTTCGGAAAAGTGCTCATATGTAGTATATTGTGATACATGTAAGGAATACCTTAATCTACTTCGGACCTATTATTACTTTTTCACCCTTTCCGTGTAATGTGTGGACATGGGAAGAATCTCTGATGAGCGTCCAACTATAGTTAGTCAACATTCATCTAGAC
The DNA here is from genome assembly GCA_019973975.1 of Trichonephila clavata. NCBI lineage: Eukaryota > Metazoa > Arthropoda > Arachnida > Araneae > Nephilidae > Trichonephila > Trichonephila clavata. Next base: position 5,162 of record BMAO01004980.1, read on the forward strand.
CAATTCATCTAAAACCGTTTTTTCATGCTGACAATGCCCTGATGAAAATGTTAGTTGTGCTCATTACTGATTTGTCTACAGTTATCAGAAAAGAAATTTAAGGTATCCGACGACCCTAAAATTGTAAACTTTGCCAAAAATTGATAATTTTTTTATGATTCTTATAAGCCATCTTATTAGCTTTATAAAAATACCAAGTGTAATATTTTCCGTTCACTAGAAAAAAAATTACAAGTGTTTTAGTAAAAGCAGATGTCATTACTTTAACCAAGATGTCATACAATAGAACGCGTTTTACACGAAATATGTTTTTTTTAAATGCTTAAAAGAGGCTCAAAAAGTTTTGAAAATAATTAAGTACAATTTTTTGTGTATGTTCTGTATAATTGTAGAAGGGTTTTTAACCTTCAGATTTATCAATCACTGTTTAATTACAAAATTTACAGCTCCGTATGTTAACATATTAACTGTTTTTTTAAGCAATTTTACATAACTAAGATAAAGTGCTCTAGTTTTTGTAAAAATTAAAATATTTCTTATCCTGAAAGTCAGTTAAAAATGAATAACATAACAACAAATCATAATTGAAAAAAGTGAAAATTTGTTCATAAACTTTTGGTACAGAACGGGCCGCGTTTATGTTATTTTTGTAAATGTTTACCCATTTTTTCCCATTTTAGTAATTATAATTTATTTTTCTTTTCTTAATTTTAACATATTTTTCTTAAAATCTAGTAAGCAAATCTAAAAACAACAAAAAAATCCCATATCTCCATTTAAAAAAAAAATGTTGCAAGTAGTCGGATACCTTAAGTGGGAGTTCAGGAAGTGGATTTACAAGGATATATTAACAGATGAAATCCTCAAATAAAGTCAAAGTATCCTATAATAGTCCGTTGTAGTTTTAGGCTCCTGGAAAGTTTTTTGATACTTGATATAACGCATCCCTCGCTTATTTTTCTGTACTTCAAATAAATTTCTCAAGCATTGACACTCTAAAGAGCTTTTCAACCTTAGACCCTTAAAATAGCCTTATTTTATTTTTGCTACTCTGAATGGAGGAGTATTTTCATGCAGATGCTTGAATTCTGGTTTATTCTTATGCAGATTTTTACCGTTTGACAAGATCAATCTTGAATACAATGGAGGAAATGGTAACTTTGTACAATTCTGTCACGAATGAAAATTCTACATTCATTTTTCGGGACTTAGAAAACACTTTCTGGGGCGAAACTATCCTGATGTGGGGGGGAGGGAGGCTAAATGGATTTCTCTCTTGTTTCAAAGACAAAAAAAACAGCAATAATCCATGCTGTAAACCTAGCTGCAAATCCATGAGAGGAAACCTTTAGTTCAGCGCAGAACTGCCATCCACGCTTAATATAGTTCATATTTTTAAAGCTATTTTAAATTGTGTTAAATATTTCATTTGTCTACATAACCTATTCAATTAGAATGGAGGGAAACTCGTTCTAGTCACTCAGCAAAACCACTTTAATGTTCGAAGTTTTGAAGCCTCTATAGACAGCTGCCATTAATTGAGCTTATGTGCAATATGGAGTTCATTTAGTAGGCCTTCAATTTCGTAAAAGAACTCAAGACTTTCTTCTTTTCGAACAAAAATATCGAAAAACAGGTGGTGTGTGTGAAATAAAGTCACTTGATGCTTGAGGAGATTTCTGTGACACCTCGAGATCCTCCAGAACTGACAGAAAAACACATAGAATGATCAGGAATTAGGAGCCTTTTGCCATGTGAGACAGGTCTCAGAGCAAATTCTGCATTAGGCTATTTTCAATTTCCCTCATCTTTTTCTTTTCCAGAATCTTTAAAAGCCAGTGGTACCATGCAGAAATAACAATATTCAATGTTAGTAGGCTTCTCCAAACCATTCATCCCATTATATTAATGGAATATATTTCTATGTCGCATAATATTAATTGGATGCATATATATGTTATTTAAATATAATAATGATAATTTAAAATGTATAATAAATATAATAAAATATTTAATTTTATAATACATTATGTTTTAGAGCCCTTTTATAAAAAAAAACGAAAAAGAGAGAAAAACGCGTAAATATTTACAACGAGAGTCATTTAGCTTTTCTTCAATGTGGTATTCGCATCAGGCACTTTAAATTCCTTCAGGATCGGGTACTTTCCCTAGAAATTAATTTCAGTGTTACCCAGTGTACTTGAATAAAATAATTCAATGAAACTACTTTATAATAGATTCAATATTGCATTATATGTTTCTAGAAATTCATTTTAAGTGTTGTTTATATATACTCCATCTTCCGGTCTTTATCGTATTTTACCACCTATCAATGCCAATTAATAACCGTTGTCGGGGATTGTATTGTTTTATTACCTATACACATGGATGCCATGGAAATACCATACACACATTCTAAAAGATTTTAAAATAATATTTAAACCTGAAGTTTTTAAACAGAATATCAAGTTCTTATTTTTTTTATTTAAATTTCTATTTCCCGAAACAACATTTACGGTAAAAAACATTTTATTGATAAAAATGGATTAAAAATTTTATGCACCTAACAGCTATTTCCAATCAATATCTTCATTATTTTCGTTTAGACTAATTGTCTATTAATCAGATATAACAAACATGATATCAATTCTAAAAGGCTATTCTTTTCAAAAACTCTATTTCGTATAGAACCACAACACTTCAATAATTATCAGTTCAAATGCCAGGTATCCTCACCACGTGCAATTAATACCTTCCTATAAAAGAAAAGTTTAGGATACCCAAATACTTTCTCTGCACTAAAAGTCTTCTTTCATAGACTTAACAACTAAATTCCTAAGAACCCTCAAGAAACTGAGAAATTTGTTCGATTAGATTAAATGAAAGGAGAATCGATAGATAACAAAGACTGAAATTCTCAGATTAAAAGAAGGAATTGTACAATACTTTGAAATCCAATAATCCATCTGTACAGATCTACAAGTTACAGTGAGAACTAGCAATGTAGCGGAGGATATTTTCCTTTTTGTCTTTGTTTCGTTTTAGTTTCACCTTCCAAAATCAGCAAATTTCAAGACAGGAGGAGAAATCCTCTCTACATTTCCATTTTCCATTTTGATTATGTAATTCGGAATCATTTGGTTTTATTTTTTTCCCTTACAATTATTATATTCAGAAGCACCCTCTCTCCAAAGAAAAAGTAGAAATTACCTCGAAGAAAAAGAAGTGTTTGGAAGCATTTTGTTTCCTTCTCAAATCGATTTTTATTTTAATTTGCTTTATTTCCTGAGACTCTTCCATTTGAAACCCTGAAAGAAATATAATTTTGTGCCGAGTTACTTTTAAATTAAAATCCTTTGGAATTTTTATTTTTTATTTTCACTAAAACTTTCAAAAAAGCTTTCTTTTTTTATACAATTCATGCGTTCAAAGAAAGACAGCAACAAAAAATGTGCAAAGGAACATGAAAACATCAATCCGATAAATTTTAATACATGTGTATATAAGTTTATATATTTATATTTAAACATTCAGCATATTAATACTAAACTCATACATGTTTCAGATAATAGAGCTAAAATGAAATTAGTTATTAAATCAGGAGGTAACTCACATGCATATGCTTCCTGAAAATTACAAAAAAAAACTTATTGAAAATACTAGAAATAATACATACATTAATAAATTATTCTTCACTACTCGTTAATAACAAGCGTGTTTATATATTCGACAATAGGGGAATCACTATATTCATTACACTATAGTGAATGAATTGCTTTCTTTAATATTTTACGTTATTAATAGTTTTAAGATATATGTTACTTCAGCCTTTCTTAAACTATGGGGCCCACCTCCCGGGGGGGGGGGTATTATAATGTTATGAATTAAATATTAATTCTATAGATAGCGCTGCAAGTTATACGTGGTGTATACTCGTTTGGCTTGTAGTGTCAGACTCATGTAATGTTCTTTGTGCTGTGTACTTATCTTCCGTGTTGTCTGCAAAATAAACAAAATGCCAAAAGATGAACTGAAATATTGAACTGAGAAAGAAAGATATATTGGAATTATAATAGTCTACCTGACCATGGAATATAATAACTAAGGAAATACAAAAATAACACTACGAGGGGGGTGCAGGCATATTGAAAAGTCGAAAACAAAAGATTACTTTAAAGATTATTAATTTACTGAAAGTAAAAAGAACAAAATACATTATGACATAATAAAAAATAAAATGCACATTTACACTGATGTAATACACTTATAAATGTATCAGTACTGCACAATGTATTTTATTAATAACATTGCAGCACCAAGTTAAGAACAAGTTTAATAATTACCAGTGACCCCAAGGGCTTGTCACTTATAAAATTAAATTCAAAAATTAACATTTATCTTGATAATTTGTACGGTTTATAATTAACCCCTTAACTGTCGATAAAAATTACGTGATTTGCTCCCGAATGACATTATTTAACAAATAGGCGAGCGCATGTGGTATATGGGAAGGGGGGAGAAAGGAAAGGAATAAATAAGCAAATCCTCTGAAATAAGTATATATATCGTAAAAACACACTTCCAATGTCATTTTATTGCATTCCAAAGCCTTCGGAATAATTTTAAGCACATCAATGCAAAGAAAAGAAATACGTATATATTCGTCGGGGCAAAAAAAAAATTAAGGTACTGGCTTAGGGAAGCGTTTATATACGCCAGCGGCTCTGAAGAGGTTAAAATCGTATTGTAACTTTAAAGTCAAAGAAAAGTGGTATTAAATTCATACTATTGTGTTATTCTATGAAGAAGGAGCGTGATGTGATGAAAATTATATGATTGAATACTGGGTCGCAAATATTGAAAGTTTGAGAAACACCGTGTTATTTATTTATGTATCAATCAGCAATTAATTGATTAATTTCGTCCTCGTCTTTTTTTTTTCTCGCGATTATCAGTGATCATAAATCGTTCTAGAATAAATGAGTGGAGTACAATAAAAAAGGCATACTATACTACAATAATACTTTTTTCGTAAGAACAATGCTAACCATCCAAAGCAAATAACAAAATATTACTTTTTGTTCATATACATTAAAGAAGGATAAAAACATGAGTAAGGGGCTTAGGGATATGCGTGACTCGAAATTAATATATGTATTTGCCGAATTTGATTTTCAAAGTCAACTATACCCTTATTATACTGTAGCGTTTTGGTATAAAAACATTAATAAATAATATTGCTTTAAAAAATAAAGTTAATTTTTAAATTTTTTAAATTTCAATATTTTTAAAATTTTTTGAATAAAAAAGTCGTATAATACTAAAATTGTGTAGGATTTAAAGAGAATGATGCATTATATAATTCTATGAAGTTTTATGTATCAAAGGCTACTATTTTAGAAAATATCATGCGTAACTCAAAACTTACTTAATATTTCTTACAGAAATGTTTCTTATGTTCAGATTTATCTTTATTTTTTAAATATATTACGCTTAAGTTCCAGTAGCTTTTTTTAACACGATTTTATTAGCTTCACCTATATGTAATGTAATCTTTGAACTCGATTTTTACCTTTTTTAAAAGGTCAGATTTATTCGAAATTTTTCACACTTGTCAAGAACCAATGATAATGCAAAAATTTAATAACTTTGTGTCACTGTCCGGATCAATATCATCAGGATTAACGATTTCCCATTTCCAGATTTGGTGACTAACTCTAGATCCCATTTCCAGATTTGGCGACTAAAAGATTAAGTTGCAACCCTAGAACGAAAACGCTCATGGCTAATACAATTACAACAAACACGAAAAGTATTCTTTATGTGAAAAAGAGGATGATGCGACAGCAATATCTTTGTTCGATTTATTATAAAATTGTGTTTTTTTTTTGGTTTTTTAAACTATCATTTATGGATTATAACTTTTTTAATGTCAAATGACTTTATATGGAGAATCACAGAACTATTACATATATATGCTATGGTTACATTTAAAAATACGTTTTTATAAATAAGGTCTCAGAACTTTCCAATAAATAATTGAAGCATATTTCTAAAATGAGTTTCAAATATCTGAAAAAAATACAGTTTCTTTCCTGTTTATAATAATAAAAAAAATGATAATTCACTATTAATTAGACATATAATTCTTTTAATATGGATATCACACTCAAATGAATTCTTTGAAGAAATTTCCTTTGATATAACAAAAATCATATTTAGTTTATAAAAGAAATGTGTTTTTACACAATGCAATAAGTAACTACAACTTGTCTTTGCATTTGTATATGGATTTTCATTATCTGTGTGTATTTCTGCACGAATATTCTTTCTTCTCAAATAAGATATGCATAAAACTATCATTACGACATAAACTAATATACATAAAAATAATATTGAGCATTAGGAAACTTTACCAAACTTCTTCCATTCACTGTTGTCAGTGATAAGATTAAAGTTTGTTTTCTCATTAAAGCCGTAACTGTTTATACTGTTAGAACATGAATCTTTTTATTTCGTTGAAAAGAACTTTATGCATAATTTATTATATGTAATTTCAGAATATTTGGAATCAGGAAACATTGTTTTTGTTTCTACACTTTTTTCTATCCCGGAAATAATTCGACATAAGTTTTATGTAAGGATTCAATTTAGATTTGTGTATTCAAAAGGAGAGTTTAGAGTACAGTTTTATTTAAAAAGTTAATTCCAGTTAGGATTCGATAAATTATTTTTATTTTAGTTTTTGAAATTGGAAAGTAGATGCTACTTTTCTAGAGATATTTCCGAATATTTATTTTACAGCTGATATTATTAAATTAATTACGCAAAATGGAGACATGAATTTTGAAAATATTTTATAGAAAATTCTTTCTTATTCACTTTATCATAAATAAAACTTAATATGTTCATACAAATATATATCTGTTTTTAAATATTTTATTACATGGAAATATAATAAGATAATGTAAAAGATATTCTATAATTTGGTTTCAATCACACCTTGACAATGAATAAAATATCCAAGTGTCTAAGTACTTTTTTTTTTAATAAATGGGCTCTAAGATTTAAAAGTCGAAACAACATAAAGAAATTATTGAGTGGCATAAACATGCATAAAATAATATGTAACTATAATTTAAAAATAATTACATCATTTATTCCAGAGTCCTATCATTGCGTAATGAAATCAATAAATAGCAGATATGTATCTAACTTGATGGGATTTCTTCCCCGCGTGTTGTAAATGTTATTGGATCTTATTACTCGAGACTTCTAACCTAAATGACTAGCTAAATTGATAACATTCTAAAATAATTACGCATTCTTTGCAATAGGTCTAAATATGTTTTATGGGGATGAAACCGGGCAATCTGGCTGATCTAGGAAGTATTCAACAGGCTTTATTGTGAATTGAACCATGACCTGAGAATTACTTTGTTGAAAGCTCAGTATATGAAATTGCACAAAAGTCTGTGATGGTTATATGTGCAATCTTTTTACTAACAATCCTCTTAAGGGAATTTTTTTCTGGACTTTAAAAATTATTTTATTATAAAACTCCTCCTCGAAGAAGAAGAGGGCGTGATTATATAAGTTAAGACTACTATATATAGTCTAGGCTTTCAGGTTAGAGAGGGAGAGATATAGGATAGACTGCAATAGAGAGATTAATAAAATTAAATGCGAATCACGGATACTTAATATTTGATATTTGAATTACTTAAGGTGATGAGTTTTCACTGGAGATTGAATTCAAATTAAACAGCAAAAAAATCAGAGATATTGAGTTAAGTAAGTGTGTTAAAAATTAAAGTATTCTCATAGCTCGCGTACCTCGTTGATTGTCTTCAGATTTATTAATTGGATGCATCTCTAATCCCTCATCGACTGAATAGGAGTTGTGGTTAATATTGTGAATAAATTGGATTGTTTTTGAAGTATGGCTAGTCTTCCTTCCAATTCTTCCACAGCTTTAGGCGCTCAGGCAGGAACCTTACAATTCGTAGTAGTTTTTATGCTCAGCTTTGCTGTAAGTACACTGAGATTGAATAGAAAAAGGGACGACTATCAACAGAAATCAAAATTTCCCAGAATAAAAAATTATATTGTGAATTTATAAATGTATGATCTATTCAATAGTACTGACAGAATCCTTCCATTCCCAAATACAATTATATAAGTTGTCAGAACAAAGTTGAGAACGAACACATTTCCAAGCTTATCGGGCCTGACATTACTGTTATTGGACAAGAACATCATACACAGATATGAAGGATAAGCAGCCCAATAGTAAATCCAAGATGGCTGTCAATAGTCTGAACTAGTTTGAAATTTGTGTACATGCACTTAAGTAGGTAACCTGTGCATGAGTTTCACATTAAATGGTTGATAGTAACAAATCTATTTATGTGACAACCGATCTTACAGACTTTCTATTTTCCCCTTCTGTTAAGATAATAAGTTGTTCACTGTCATTTTGATTCTTAAATTCGAGGCTGTTCACAAATTCTTTCTACAGGCCACTAATTGATTCGATCTAAATCTCCTATTTCGTATTTTTCAATACAATCACATTGCCAATTTCAAATCATTGTCGGCTTGTCGGATCACGATCTCGAGTACTGTCGATCCGCCATGTAGAGAAGTTGATGCATGTTAATTATATCGTGGTTCAAAATCCTCACATTGGAATGGTGCGGAGCTTAGAAGAGAGGAATACCAGCTCAGGTGTCGTCCTTTTCACTTGACCGTGGCTTAAAATTACGAGATATATTGCCAATAGCTCTCCTGTACGATCTAAAATACTCCGTAAAGTTTTCGTTCAGTTAAGGCTGAATGCGAGGGTGGTTGTCTCTCGCGGGACAAATTTATAGCTTTAAGTCATTTCGGGCAAGCTCCATTCTTTTGGCACCTCCCACCCTCGTGATGTTTTAACTCTACGTTAATAAACACTCTTTCAATAACTCACCAGTTAAACATTTGTATTTAAACTCCAAATGACTATGAAACTATAAGCAAAGCATTATAAAACTTTTAGTTAATGTAAAGACCTGTAAACATCCATAATCCGATATTATTTAAATCATTCGATCTGAAATCTTTCAGCCCTTACTAAATTCACTATTTTCTAATTGGTGTGTGGTGTGGTGTGTTGTGTGTGTGTGTGTGTGTGCGTGTGTGTGTGTGTGTGTGTGTGTTAAGGCATTTTTCAGTATGCTTTTTTACCAGTAGTTATCTCATGAAATATATACAAATATTGGATCCCCCCCCTCCGAACAAACAAACCTAAAGCACATATTAAAGCAGACCAATTTTTTTAAAAACTTTGTCTGTAACCCGCTTTGCCATTCAAGTGGAAATGATGATGGATCGCTTCTTAAATAGACACCATCCATTGTGTATATAATTTAGAAAGAAACAGTATAGATTGTTTCTCCACATTTTTCTTAGAATGAGGAAGAATAACATAAACGCTCGTCCTTATATATATATATATATCCTATATAAACTATTATAATATTGTGTTTAAAGCATCTTCACATCACTTCTTTACAAATCATAGATTGAATAAAATAATTTCAATAGATCAAAGGAATCAGTCGTATTTTAAGGAGTACCAAAACCATCCTCAAATAAAAAAAAATATGAAAGCTTTTTAAACATCATCTGCACACTTTTGAAAACATAATTTTATAGTATTTGTGATTTTCAGTTCGCTTAACCGATTCGTTACATCTGCGGCAACAAATCGTTTGCCGCAGATGTAACTCGGATTTTTTCGAGTTCATACTGCTAGAAATTTAAAATATGTCTTGTAGAGTGATCCGATTTTAAAATCAAGTTGAATCCGAAAAATCAATACCAAGACCGATTATAGGCCACCCTCAATTTAAAATCTCAGCGTGAAATCGCTTTTTAACTATTTCGATGCGAAGTAGAAGGAAATACAAGTGTGCCTCAACTCACATCAAATCATTGTTTTGTAACAGGGATGAAAATGGTTGCTACGATACCAATATGTCTGCACAATCACAATTCAGGATTTTATGTAAAAGTACTCCTTTTATGTGTCCCCTTTAATTGAAAACAAAAAACACATTCTATTTGGATTAGGCAAGATAATACTTTATTTAAACTAGACAGAAAGGGGCTTCTGCACTCGTGGTTTACTTTATAAAGTGAGTAATGTCATGTGCTGCGAGAGAGACAGATTTGGAAAAAGGCTAAATACCAAATACACTAATGGGGAAAAAATCTCAAGACCAAAAAGGAGTTACGCTAGATAAACGAAATTTGGTAGACGTGTTTATATACATTTGAAAGATGACTTTAATTCAAATTTAGCGTTAGGCTCATAAGTGACGTGAATGGCACCAAGCGAATCAGGTGTACTTTAAATACTCGCAGTGAAGTTCACGAAGAGCGGTATTTATCGTTGAGATTTGACGTAGTGAGTTGATATTAGTCAAGAATGCCGTTAAGAAGACGAAGAAGTCGGAATCAACAGTTTCCTGAGTTTGAGTGAGGTCGTAAAATATAGCTAAGATAAGGAGAATTTTCTTTCCACGATATTGCAAAACACTTGGTAGGAATGTGTAGCGGTGGTATCTATGTAAGCCACTAATTGGCTTCAAACTGAAGTAAACATTTTGGTCTTGAGGTAAGTCATGTGCTTACGGATCAGAAGGTACAGATAACGAATCTCCTTCGTCGGTGACCCTGGGAACTTCGAACAAACGCAACCTTCGCACATCAGTCGTGGTACCATCTATCCACCTCAAATGTAACCAAGCCATCAAACACATGACGCAACCCACAAGACGTCTCACATGAATGACGCTACCCACAAGTCGACTCACACGAATGACGCAACCCACAAGCCGTCTCATACGAATGACGCAACCCACAAGCCGTCTCATACGAATGACGCAACCCACAAGCCGTCACACCCAAAAAATGAAACAACTTTCAGGCCGCCACAACCTAATGACGCAACCTTCGAAGTCGTCACAACCTAATGACACAACCTTCAAGCCGTCACAACCTAATGACTCAACAACTCTCACTCTCACCATAACAACGATATCGTTCGTTCGCCTTACCGACTCGCTGGTGTGTTGCGGTGGTACCAATATAAGCCCCTAACTGCCTCCGGACTGATGTGATCTTTTTGGTCTTGAGGTAACTCATGTGATTATGGAACGGAAATTACCGAGAACGAATCATCCTAAAAATGTATCCACTGGGCATAATTGTTGGCATCAGCGGTCTCGAGAAGGTTTTATCTCAATAAATTCCTGGTCCAACCACGCACGTATCACCACTAACACAGAAGACCACCGTATACGCCGCAAGTCTTTGGAGGACCGCAGTGCTCGTTCAGCAGAAATTATAGCTTTTGTTGAGACCAGACAGGCACATTAAATTGTAACAAATTGATATCCAATATTTGTACGTTCAAAATTCTGCCAATTACACCAGTTAATAATACACTATCCTTTCACATTTGAAAGGTCTGTTATCTTGCTTGTATTAATCTGTGATTTGAAACTTTATTTACACTTGAATATATTATTTTGACAAATGTATTGACATAGTTTCATAAGCCTAAAATAATTTTTTCTTGGTGTTGGGATTTTTTTCTCATCGGTGTATTACCACTAACATCCTTGAAATACGCAATTTTAGAGAAGGTAAAACCGTGTTTTGAGAGATCAGAGTCTCGGTAGTCATTCTGGCTGAAATATACGACTGAATAAATCTGCCTGCTTGTAAATATTGGAAAAAAAGTTTCTTGCTTCATGTACCACACCGGATGCTCGTAATTTTGCTCATTAAGATTGATGATAAATTAATCTTAACGGATAACCTCACCAAGCTAGTATGTTTTGCCTTTTTTGTTATTAAGCACTTTAAAAGTCAAAATTTGTAGTGAATGACAAAAAATTGATCTCTAAAACTTACTCCGAAACTTAATCCGATAGAACATCTTTGGGTTCTCGTCAACACACAGGCTGGTAACTTTAGTCTCTTCCACCAAGGTTTTCAAATAATCTTCAACGAAATATATCGGCTTTCCCAGAACTATTGTATAAAAACGTTACTGAACAGTAAAGATCCAGCTAATTCATTAAACACAGGGATGAGCATAATCTTCATGAATCTTTCGTGTACCCCCTATTTTTAACTACCCTTGAGTAGAAATATCTTAAGAATACGGATTTGTGGTTTGTATGAAAATTTAAATACCCTCTTCTGGAAATCTTATGATACCTATAACCTATTTTTAGATCAGATAATTTTAAAAAAAACACTGACCAAAAGCCCTGGAAAGATTATTTGAATTACTCTGTAACACGTTTGTGCTTATAATAAATAAACGTTACTTGCAGTTAAGCATATATATTCTAGTTAAGAAGTAATTTCTATGCAAGTTCGTGCGACTTGTTCATGAAAGTGGATCTTTCGATGTAATACTTTAAACATAATGCAGAAGTTCTGATGTGCTCTTGGAGTATTGGAATATATAATATAAATACAAATTTTACATTTAGAACTACTTTTATTTTATCGAAGAAGTAATGTTGTATGTGTCCTACTTTATTTGCATTTCTCTAATATGAGTTTTCATTATATATCTAGAAGTATTTCCTCTCTCAAGAATAAAATTATGACTCCTCGAATAAATTATGATTTTTTTCTAAATTAATCTTCTATGTCTAATTTGAAGTACAGCTTCCGTTGTGTATTTAGTTCCAGTATTTTTAAACAATATTGATTAAAATATTTCTGATGATTTTATGCTGATGAAGAAAACGAGAATGTGTATGATTCAGAATGAAATATATATATTGTGATATAGAGTACTTTTAGTAAAATAAAAGTTTATGATTTCCATTCCTTGACATTTTGTATTTCTTTTTCAATTTCTACTATTAGCTCACACTCTCTATATATTTATGTATTTATCATGTTCAAATTTTAAATCGTTAATAATATACTTTCTATTCATCCAATCAAGTTCAAATAAATTTTTTAAAACTTATAGTGGATGTCACTTGATGTTAATATAGTTTTCACAAATATCAATTCATTAATTAAATGTTTTTAGTTTAAGATTTATTCTGCGTTATTTCCATCGTAGTTACAATTAGCTGCTGAAGATGGCGTCAATACGTTTTTTCTAACAAAGTTGAAATTGAAGTTGAAAAAAAAATTGTATTACTTGTTCATAGTATCATTCCAAAATTTCTCCAAAAAGCGATCTAAAAAATAGTGTCTAATATTTTGTCTACCAAGTATTTTCTAAATCATACCTTCAATCAAATTTACATTGAAATCTTAAATTTTTTTAAACAATTACTTCTCTCTCTATAGATAAAAAAATCATGATGATGTAATAAATTTATTTATGCATATAGTTAGGTATAGTTAGTAAAAATGAGTCGTAAAAAGGAACAGAGTTTTGAAAAAAAAAACAATTTATATGTAGCATCGAATGAAACAATATTTACTAGTGGACATACGTAGGTGGCTCTATCAAAATGCAGCAAGGACAGAATAAAAGTTTAGGGCAATTTAGAAGAAAAGATGATCAATAACATTGCTTTTGAAGAGGTACTAAACAGAAACAAAACTAAAATGTGGAGATGAAGACTAGAAATTCATTTTTTAACCTGCTTACAATATAATGGAAAAAATAGAGCAACATAATGCATATAAAAATCAGTTTTATAATTTAAGGAATGTGTATATACAGTTGTTTAATTGGTACAATGGGAGTTGCTCCGTCGTTAGCCGGAGATTGGGCACCCACCGCCTTGTTACTTTAAGGGAACCAAGACGTTTTTCACTTTCGAAAAAAATATTTTTTGATTTTTATCTTTAAAAAAAGTAAAGTTAATGCTGAATCCAAAAATGTATAACATGTATAGGTTTAAAGCTTAATACCCGAGTAATTGCAGTTTTAAAATGTAAACAACAGCTATTGCGGTTACAACAAATGTCTTTGTATCTGGAGAAAAGTATATCTACAAACATTCCCTCACAGAACCATTTCTTATCTAGATAAATAACATATTTCAAACATATACATAATTTTTAAACATGTATTTAGAGAGTTAACAACAAAAGAACTTTTACTAAAATGTTTGCCTGACCGTACCCAGAACCCAAATGAAAATTTCAAAAACTGTAAATGGAATCAAGTTTAAAGAAACACAATTAAAACCAAAAAAATTTTTCAAATTGACGAATCATTATTGTCAATATCATTTCAAGACACTTTGAGTTAGCAGTATTTTAAATTTAAATTGTATCAAACACTTAGGTGGAGCAATCAAAAATAAATACTAATAGATAGCTTGAAACATAATCAGTTTAAATATTTCGGTGCGAATATTTCCCATTGTGAGTTATTCAAATTCATGTCAAATTTTATTTGAAATAAACCGTATTCAAACTTTAGATAATGCATGTTAGTTTATTGCGACTTTAATTGTAACAAGTAATATAAAAAAATTAAGTCATTTCCTACTTAGGTCAACAAAAAAATTATTTTAGTTAATTTAATTGAATCAATAGATTAATATTTGAAAAAACTGTTTTTGCATCAAGTGTCATCCACTACAAGTTGAAAAAAATGTATTTGAACTTAGTGGATGAAAAAAAAAATTAAGTATTTGAAACCAAGAAAAATTCGTTAGAAAAACTTACTGGCTCCATCTGTTATATCTAGCTCAAACTTCGTTAGAAATAACAAAGAATAAATTTAAAATTAAAAAATAAAATTTATTTAATGAATTAATATTTAAAAAACCATATTTTCACCAAGTGTCATCCACTATCAGTTTAAAAAATGTATTTGAATGGGTGAATAAAAAGTATTTTACTAACGATTGAAAATTTGAAAAAGACATATATATATATATATATATATATATATATATATATATATATATATATATATATATAAATATATATAGGGAGAGAGTGAACTGTTGTAAGAACTAAAAAAAGGAATCAAAAGTTCTTGAACAAAATGCTCTATACTTTAATGATTCTAAAAACACGTTTATCTCTCTCTCTCTCTCTCTCATATACTTAAAGAGTGAATAAGATCGATCGCAACGTAAATATATAATGAATTCTTAGTAATTCTAAAGCAAACAAAAGTGAGACGCCAGGAATTTTGTACAAGGTATAAGCATTCAAATATAGTGGATAAAATATTCACTAAAAAAAACACAGAATTAGCTATTCCTGATGTAAAAGAGCATTTTTGCAAAATATTCTTAATTCTAATAGTCATCTTGTATAGAATTCCGTTTGAAAATAGAATGGATGAATGGATTTTTGCTGACATTTCATCTTTGAGCTGGTGATAAGCTACCTGTAAAAATCCCACTTCAAATCTTAAGATAAGAGAAAGCTATTTGTTTTTTATTTTGGTTTGATTTTCACTGAGAATACTTCAGTTCAATTTTTCTTCTCTCACGGTTATTGAATTCAGGAATGTAAAAGAGAGAAAGTCACCTGTAAGAGATCAAGGCATGCCGAAGGAAAATTTGGGGGATTTGATTTTTCCTTTTTCTATTTGCTGCTTCAGAAAAAGGCAAGGGAAATTCTCTTTTCGAGGAAAAAACAATTTAAAAGATTATTTTTTTATTAAAATTAAGTTTGCGACAGTTAATATTACGTATAATCATATCTTTCGATCATGGGTAATCAAAATGAATTGTAAGACAAATATGTACATTTTAAGAAATAAATAATTTTAAAGTAGATTCCTCAAAATTACTCAGCCTTCAGTATCTATCATTCAGAAGGGCATTTATTTATTCTGAGAATAGAAATGAAACAGAGCTTTTAACACACTTGATGCGAATATATATATATATTTTATATATATATATATATATATATATATACATATTTTTACCTCACAAAAAAGGATTATGTCTAAGTATTGAGAACTACTGGTATTCAGAAGCTTTATGCCTAACAACAGAAGAAAATGCCTTTTACTTTGAGCTAAAAAGCTAATGGAGAAACTGTATGCAAATATCCAAACAAAAGTAACATTGCATAAGGAATATATAAATGAATATTGCATTATCAAGTCTTTTGATTGATTCAAGCGCGATTCATGGGAGAATTAATTAGTGCTATAAGGGTCAAACTATAGGAATTGATTTATTAAACGTAGAATTCGAGTTAGAGCATGACACAGTTCTTCTCAAAGTTTAAGTATTTGCGACCCAATATTCAATCATAATTTTTATCGACCCCCTCCATATAGTAACAATGTATTTAATTCAATAATACAATATTTTGACACTAAAGCTACAATACGACTTTAACCTATTAAGTGCCACTGACGTATATAAACGTTTTGCCCACGGACATATATATACGTCTTTCCGAAGTACGATCTTTTCTGTCACTGCTATCCGTAAAACTATTCCGAAGGTTTTGAAATGCAATACAAGGACCTTGGTAATAAAGGATTAATTAAATTGTAGATTATCAAGATAAGTGTTAATTTTTTTATATAATTTAATATATTACAAACCCATGGGGTCATTGGTAATTATTTTAATATTCTTCTTTACTTAGTATTGCTAAAATAATTATAAAATGCATTGTGCAGTATTAATAGATTTATAAGTAATTAGATATTATATCAGTGTAAATGTGTATTTTATTTTTATTATGTAGAATGTATTTTGTTTGGTTACTTTCAGTAAATTAATATTTTTTAAATAACCTTTTGTTTTCGACTTTCAATATGTTCGTGCCCCTCTAGGGTGCGCGTCCACAGTTTGAGAAACGCTGGTTTAACACAAAGAACTTTAAAAATATTTATTTTAGAAAATTTTAGGGAATTCATATTTTTTAATCCACAGCATCAAATGTGTGCAAAAAACAAAGAATTTAAACATTACCTCTCTCTTGTTAGACGATTGTTCATGGCCACGTACTCGTAACTG
>BMAO01004981.1:0-17085 GCA_019973975.1 Trichonephila clavata
TTGCCTCGTCAATGCCGTCTCGTCCCTCAAGAAAGCGGTATAGAAAGGTGGAAGAGAGGAATTCTGAAGGAACAAATCCAGGACCATCCCGCAGTGAAGAGAGGAAATCGGTAGGAACAATTCCAGGACCATCCCACAGATTCAAATGCAACAGACCCGTCCAATCCAACAGGAACGGAACTGCCCTTACTACCTCCGGAGCCGACGACGAGTGGACAGCAGCCAGAATCTGAATCTCGCAGATGGAAGGAACGCCTCAGCAGGAGCATATCAGCTTCAGCGGACTCAATGGAAGAGGAGACCCAGAAGGTGGGAGTGCAGAGAGGACAGCCCTAGGACAAGGTCATCCAGTACAGAGACAAAGCCTATGCAGATTGGATCTAAAGACTAGCCAGGTTGTATAATTCTAATTTGTTTAATTTTCCTCTGACAGACAGTTCAGAGTATTTTCCATGTGGGCTAGTCTATTTTTTTTTTTGTAAAATTAGCATACAAAAGTACTGAGTTGTGTGCATTTTCATATCGATTGAAATAGCTTTTGTATTTAATTTTTTTCCAAATTGTGGGAAAACATTTGTTGAATTGCAATTGTTTTGCTACACTTTAAAGACGAGGCTTTATATGTGAGATTACTTGTATTGTATGTTGTAATATATTGTATGTAAAAAAATGAATATAATTTTATGTGTAATTCTTAAGATGTATAAGTAGTGTCTGGTTACGGGGCGCGGCGTAATTAGGAATACTAACAAAAACATTAACAGAGCAGCGCGATTGATTGGGAATTTTCTGAAAATGAAACCAGATAAAGGTTTTTTTGTTGTGAGACTATATATATATAATATAATGTATGCCATATTTATGCCAATAAGGAAGTAGTATAAGGTTCTGTGCATTTAATGTCATGTTTTAGAAAGAAAATTGACAAGGTTTCCTTTCAGGGCAGCAGTCTCTAAACATAGTGATGAGATGAAAGATTGATGTCGTACGAAGATATTATTGTAAAATTTTTTTATATTTATTAGCACTTAAGTAAAGTGCATGATCAGGGTTTTTTCCATAAAGGAAGGTTTTCCCCTGATCTTCGCCCGAATGGGATGCACTGTAGGGAATTTATGTAAAAGATCAATAAATTAGAGTGGAGTACCAATTTGAGTAGTCATTTCTGTGTGCTAGTTCAATTAAAGTTTCTAAACATAGTGAGTTAAAATTTTCTGCAAGTTCAGTGTTTTCAGGCATTCTAAAGTTCGTGAGTTAAAACGTTCTACAGGTTCAGTGTTTTCAGGCATTCTAGAGTTAGAGTTAAAATTTTGTGCAGGTTCAGTGTTTTTCAGGCATTAGGTGTTCTTTCAGGTGGTTTAGACCTTCAATAAGTCACGCTTTTTTCTCGGAGGGGGGTTGTGACGGGTTCTTACGCGTTTCACTAACCTTCTCAAATATTCTTTAATGTTTTATTTATTTCAACCAATCTCCACCGGGAGCCAAAGCGTGATTAATGCAAATGAGATATTTTATATAAGTTCGGGTTTAGCGAGTTAGAAGAAGGAGAATGAAATGAAATGAGAAAGTGTTTTTCAAATGTAAACGTAGATGTTGCGAGTAGAGACCATCGTACCGTTGTGGATAAAATTAGTTCATAAACGAACTGCGAGAATAGCTGAGAATTAAGTCGCTTATTAAAGGAATCCTATTTCAAGTTGACCCAATCAAGATCTTAAAGAACCAACTAGACGAACCTGCCATAACACAAGAAATCAGGTTAGTTTTATTGATTCCAATTAAGTATAAGTGTGTAGCTGTAATTGTACGCGTCGATCTTTCGTAGATTCAGACAGGATTCCGTCGTTCATGATTATTGAACCCTTCTCATTCTCCACTGTGTTTTATTGTTCTTAAAATTGAATAGTATTTGTGTAATCTCTTAATTAAGAAAAATCAATAAATAAGATTGATTTGTTAAAATGAGTACTGAATCTATTATTCATTCAACATGTTCGAATTCAGGTAATACCCGAAGGGGAGTTGATAATCTTAGGGGTAGCGAGAGGCTACGATAATGTTATCATGGTAAATTCGCAATGGCATCTTAAATCCTGAAAAAAATGAATCCAGTTTGATTGGAAATAATTCTCTATGTAATAACTATATTTTTAATGAATATTTTATTTAATTAACACAAGGAGTAATGCAATGTTTTTATCAAAAATAATTATTCTTGTTCATTTTGGAGAAGAGCGGTATTGGTAATTTATGATAACTAAAATATGACACATATACTTGTGTTTTCAAAGTATTCAAAAACCGTTGAAAAATAGCGTCAATAACAGTACCACTGTTAGTTGTCGAACCATTTCAATTTGTGTTCATTTCGAGCTTGAGTTCATCATTCAAATAAGCTATGAGTGCCTCGGCTTCTGGCAAACTGAAGTTAACTTTAAAATCACCACTCAAAATCATGGGAAACGAGTAATAGTTTTTTTTTAAAAAAAGAATAGAACCACTTTCGATATATGATAAAAGTAAAAAATGCAGGGAATCTTTAATTTTTTGAACCGTTTGATTCGGAGAAATGTATACGACCACCGAAATCACTGTCCATTTTCAAGTAAGCATTTTGCCGCACATGTGTCCCCAATATCTTGACTAGCAATACCCAGTCCACTTGTTTGACGATAAGTAATATCCATATGAGCCACAACATGTGAGTTGTTCTGTTTGCGATAGATCGCAACACCAGCTGCTCTTGGGCCGGTCGTTTAAATTGTACGCAGCAATCGAAGTCAGGTATCAAAACACGTTCGTCATTGTCTAACCACGTCTCTGCCTAAAGGACTTAGCTTCTTCTCTGATCCTAAAGTGTGGAAAAAAAACAAAGATCCCACGGCCTAGACCGCAGGGGGTGGGGTAAGGGAGCGGAGCCCCTCTCGAATGAAGGAGAAAAAACAGAACTTCACTGAATAGCGCACGCTTCCCCAACTTCCTGTAACGCATTTCCGTCCCTCTTTACGAAATCACGCCCCCAAATCTCCAGCAATCGAGAGGAAAGATGTTACACATCAAAAAGAATATCCATGTATTGATTGAGTCGTTAAAGTGCACATTCTTTGGATCTCGATGACAGTGTTATGCAGCATGTAACAATATTGTTTTTAACAGAAACTTGGATAAATAATGAAGAAAACATACATGTTCCAAATTTTCATTGTAATGTTGAACTCCAAAGACATAATCACAGAGCTGGTGGAGTTGCTATATTTAAAAGTAACGGAGATATACGACAATTTATGTCACTTCAGAAATGGACGTAGAACGAAATACTACAGAATCATTTGGGTTCAATCAGTCATGTATCGGAGAAATTTGTGCGGCGAAATGTAGAGTAGAAAATGGACAAATATTTCTAATGGTTGCTATTTATATTTCACCAAATCAAAATGTTGAGAAAATTATCGAATTCCTTCAGAAAACTTTCGTTGCCTACACCAGCGTTTCTCAAACAGTGAGGCGCGAGCATATCGAAAAAACCAAAATAAAAGATTTAAAATAATTAGTAAAATTTACTGATTGGAAGCAAAACAAAATAAATTCTAATTTGATTTAAAAAAAAAGTATTCACACACTGATATAAGATATTTATAAATGTTTTAGTACGGTAAAAAGAATTTGATAACTAATTTATCAATACTAAATTAAAAGCATGTTTAGTAATTAATAGTGACTTACATGGGCTGGTCATATACAAAATATAATACATATCTTGATAGTTTGTGTAATTTATAATTAAAATTGTTTTGTAGCTTTAGCGTCCAAGTACATTATTATTGCATTCAATCCATTGTTGTTTAACGTGGATTTTTCAAAAATCAAATCAAAACTTTTAGTTGATTCTTTGAAATCAAAATTCAATTTAGTTATGTCAAAATAATCTAAATGAAAGCACTACGAAGTACGAAACAACATTTGGCGGAATTTTTCTTCGATATTTAAATAATTTTGAGCTAAAGTATTTGTAACCTTTTTCAGTTACTATAAACCTATTGTTCCCTTCTTAGAATACAATCAATTCACAAACATGATTGTACATTTTACAACAAATATTACTTTATGAGTACAGACATATCAATATATAATTTTATTTTACAATATTAATATCCCCTTGTTTTTTATTCACCAAACTAATCCCCGAAATAACATTACAAAATGTGACGTTTTCACTTCTATCGTGTGGTCATAAGCCCACGCAATTTTATAAAAGCAGAAGCGACGACGATTTTCCATTATTGGTTGCATTTCCTCGGTATTGGGTGACTTTGCACCTACAAACACAAGTGTATTTTTCAACAAGGAGGTCTTTGAAAAAAATTCTCCAAAAATAAATTTGAAAAATATTTTTGGTGGATATTTGCTTACACTTCTTTGAAACATTAGCGAAGCTACCTGCAAAATCTTAGAGTGATATGATCAACGGTGTGGAATTGTATAAGTTACAAATAAATAAATATGTTGGCTTTCAAATGTATGTGTCTATAAAGTTACAGGTTAAAAAGTAAGTTGAAATTATTAATTTCTATGTAATTTACATTGCATGTTATAATTATGGGTTACATTCTACACAATATAAGATCTGTTGTTGTTGTTGCCACCTGATCGACAGTAACATCAGATCAAGGTCCACGAAATTCATCGCGGCTAAGGGTTAGAATTTTATGCCTGTCAGCCTAAGCTTTGAGCCCCCCAAGTAGGTGACAGTGCGATTTTGCTCGGAACAACACGATAGATGGCTACACTATTCGGACCCACTGATTTAACAAGCACGTTCATACTCGGTGGGGATTTGGTGGCATCGGGCATCGAACTCAGGCCTTCCGGTCTGGCGTCCAATGCTCTAACCACTAGGCTACCCACGGCCCAAATATAAAATCTTAATAATGTCATCAAAATAGTATAATTAATCCATGCACAAGATACTTTATTTACATACATCCAGTATATTTTTCTATTCTAACATAACAAATCAATATTATTTATACTATACTGTAGAAACACACAACAGTTACACAAACACTACATTATAATAGATATGATTTAATTTTTTAAATTTATTAGTAACTGAATATGCACACATTAAAGATTTCATTGTGCTATTAACTCTAAATATATGAAACAGAAATATTTTCTTAAAAATGAGAGAAAATGATAAATTTTGAGAAGCTTGTTCAGAAAATTTTGCCTAGAAGACATTTATTGAAAAATGTTATTTTGCGAAAATTTTCCATATGTAACGCCATCTGACGGAGAAAATTGTGACTTTCCTGCCTTCCTTTCACAAATTTTTCTCTTTAAATTAATTATGGCCAAGTTTCATGAATCTTGTCTTTTCATGATTATTCCAAGCATTTTCTAAAATTTTTTAAAGGGATGCATAAATTGCAAGCTTTTAAAATTTCATCTTTTTAAGAATTCTGATTTTTTTTTATAGATCTGAACAGTTCTCATCTTGGATCCAAGATGGCAGCACATGTATTAACGTAATGATTTAACATTTCTTGGAAAAATAATTTTATTGCCTTTTGACAATCTTAATCAACATAAATTAGTTAAACTAATTGTAAATTCAAATTGAACTTAACCAAAATATTACACTTGATACTAGAAAGCGAAAAAGTACGAACGTAACTTTTCATAAAATCTTTTTGTAATTAAAATAAATTATAAAGTTTATTTGGTAATTAATTAATTAAATTTATTTTAAAAGTAATGCACATTTTATTTTGTGTGTAGCGCATAATGGGACTGAGATGCTAAGCGCTCTGAGTAAACTTAATTTTAGTTTAGAAACTTGTGCAGAATTATAATGTTTAAGTATAATGTTATATCGCAATACACCACATTTGCGATAGAAAATTCTTATAGAAATGTTAACGTAATTTTATCGAAACAAATTAAAACTTTTGAAAAATATATTAAAGAAGCTGATCAGCAGCTTACAATAAAATTTGTACTTGGAGGAAAAATACGTTACATTGTAAAGTTATTTAAACTGACATTTTTGGTTCCAATTAGAACCTTGCTATATTTAATTATTTTGCTTATTACATACTTACAACGAAGTTTACTTACAATGTTATATTTCATTTTCAATGTTATCTTTACGATTATTTTAGAGGCGTTCGTATGTGTATTCGAATTTTTTTTTAAACAGAGACACGTCATTAAATTGGGTTATTAATGTTATATATATATATATATATATATATATATGTATATATACTACAGAAAACCCCTTATTGTTACTTTACACTCATCTTCTTTTTTAAAATATTCCTGTATACATATCTTTTGATAATTTTTTTCCAAGATAAGTGTTTTATGTAATAGATGAATTCAAAACATTGGCTATCGACAATAGAAACATTGCTTGTGAAGTAGGGGAAACTAAGAATTTTTGCAAATTTCTTGGATGGAGCTAAGCGTTGAACAAGAAAAGAAAACACGTCTAGTGAAATGTTTCAATTTCAACATGTCTTCTTTATTATGGATACAAATAAATAAATAAAAATGTACCCATAATAAATAAATAAAAATGTACCCATAATAAATAAATTTTTTGAATGTGTCTCTAGCTTGTTTCTTGTCTTGCATTTTATACACGTGACAAAAACTTGATTTCTAAATAATTATCTCAGCGTTTTATAATAGTATTTAAATCCATTTAAAATAATTCCTTATGTAATGTAGACAGATGGCAGCACAGACGGCCTTTCATAAGAAAAGCTGACTGTGCCGTCTGTCAAATTTTATTTTTGTATAATGAATGAAGCTCGAACGCACTTTACATTTGTAACCCAATGAAAAAATGCGACGCTGAGCAATACCAGAAAACAGCCGTTAACATCCCGCTTCACCGATTTGCGCTCAATTAAGAGTTCTCTTTTACTCATTTCTCTTTTATAATTGGCATTATTTAAACTAACCATAATGACAATTTATTTTTTTATGCAATACTTAGTATAGTATTATTTAAACTACAAATATTTGTTCTCATGTTTCACTTTTAAAATATAGATAAGTTTTTGTAATATTCTCAGACACTATACAAAGAAAGATTTTCATAAAATAACATTAAAACACAAGTATCACGAAGTGTTAATTACTGTATGTAATCCATATAAATGTCGATCGAAAACTATGTCTGCGGGACATAAAAAGATACCTAAAATGTATTTAAAATGAATAATTGTACTAAAAAATGCTGGTTTTATAAGTGACTAATTTTCTGTATCATTTAAGGGTATTAGATCATTAATTATTTATTACAAAACATAGTTTGCTTTAACATTTTTTATTAAAATCTCCGCTAAAAACTCAAATTTTAGTCAAAATCTATAAATAAATTACATTTTTTTTCTTGAAATATATGATTAATCCACGTGCTCTCACTTTACGCCTGCTGCATACCGTCTGTGAGCTTCGGTGTGATTTGAATATATATAGAGCAGTGATCCCTATGAACCCCCATAGGTCCCCGGTGTTATTCGGGGGCGGAGGGGGGGGCATGCAAAATTAAAATTCATTTGTGGGTCCCTGAACAACATCAGGGAGGCCGTGAAATGTTTAATATAACATAAAAAAATTTTTATTCATTTTTGTTTTTCTGATTTAAATAAATAACAATCATTCACTTGCATATTCCCGACTGGGTGTAGAGCCCTTTTGAGGCGTGGACTAACCCAAATCCCATATTAATACAGGAGCCTCTTATTGAAATATCCACAGATGACCACAATGTTTGAACACAAGAGCTACCTTGAATCATGGGCTGTTGTACAGAAGTTGTTGACTACTTCCCCGTCTTTCAATTTGGTAGAACGTGGATTCAGTGCTGTAAAAACTCTTATCACACGCACACACAAGAAAAAAAAACGACAAAGACTAACACGCTCTTGGGAATTTGAAGTGGCTACTCACAAACATTAAGACGGACACATAAATACACTCATAACATCTCATCTAGTTCATCCAAGTCATTAATTTTCTTAAATTTTATTTCAAACAAAATTTACAGTTTCAATAATTAATTCTTCAACAAAATGTTTTTTTTTAATTATTAATTTTTATACTATGCATATGTAATATTTTCACTTAAGGTTCCTTGGGAAAGTTTTGACTTTAAAAAGGGGTCTGTGGCCAAGTTTTGACTATAACAAATAATTAAAAAAAATTTTAAAGTCAATTCCTACTTAGGTCAACAAAGAAAAATTTTATTTTTGTTCCTTTTTCTTAAATGATTACAATTATTATAAATATGTATACATATGACAGATTCACAATATTAAGTGGCAAAATAGAAGGCGATTTTCCTCGAAATTTTCCGTTTTCTTTTCTATATAGGGTATAGGACTATTATTTTTGTTTGTTACTTTTAATCATTAATTAAATTTAATTATTCCAATAATAGTACAGTAAAAATAAATCACATTCTCAGAAATTAGGCCATCCCAGGTGGGAATCGAACCCACGATCTTGGAATTCGAAGGCTAACGCTGTATCCATTACGCTACAGGGAGACAACTAGCAATTTTCCTTTTTATATATGCAGATGGATTATTATTTTTGTTTGTTACTATTTATTCTTTAATTAAATATAATTAATGAATTAATATTTGAAAAAACACTGTATTCACATCAAGTGTCATCACTACAAATTTAAAGAAATGTATTTGAATTTGAGTGGATGAATAAAAAGTATTTTATTGACGATTGAAAATTTGTGAACAATACACACACACACACATATATATATATGTGTGTGTGTGTTTGTGTATTATATACATATACATACATACATATATATATATATATATATATATATATATATATATATATATATATATATATGTGTAATACGACGATGTTGTTGGAATGGATTCTTTATATGAGATTGATAAGGCAGTACGGTGATTGAATAAAACTTGTTTATTATCCATCTTGAACACATATAACATTACAGGGACGACACAATTCACACACACAAACAAAACACACTGCAGCCGGCTACATGTTAACGCAAATACAGAAGCGAAAAAGGAGTTGGTCTCCAGGAATCTCGGTATTTATAGGCTTCTCAAATCACATGATCTGAGTGGGTGGATAGGTGTAGTTTGAAATACTCTCGTTAGGCGGTGGGTTAACTTATTACTAAAACGGTTGTCCTGAAGGGATGGACCATTGGTAGTTAAAAGTTATTTCAAAGGATTATATTACTGGGAAACTTATATCACTACTGCAGGTAAAATGTTGCATAATATAATACAAAACTTCATCAATAAGCAATGTAATAAAGCTGTAATTAAAAATAGTAAATATATTATAGATTTTTTTTAAAAATAAAAAATATTTATTCGGTTATATAGTTATAGTTATATAAAATAATTATGACTTTGAAGATCTTTTTAATTCCATTGATATCAATTATATAATTAGGATAATTTTAGATAATCATAGTAATTATAACTTTAATATTAATTTACAAAAATTTAGAATCCTAATAGATTTAGTCTTAAAAAGAAAACTACATTAATTTTAATGGTTATCTGTACAAACAAACCAAAGGTTTGCCTCAAAGTGGCCCTGCTAGCAATAGTTTGGCTAATTTATATTTACACTTTTACGAAAATAATTATATTATTAATAATGATTATTACATATTTTTAGATACATAGATGAGCTAATGATTTTTGTAAAAATTATAATTTTAACCCCAATATTACTTTTTATCCGAATTATTTAAAGCTAATTAAAACTAATAGTAATCAAGTTAAAACTAATTATTTGAATGTATCATTGTATCTTAAGGACTATAAATTACATAGCAATATTTATGATAAAAGAGATGATTTTAATTTTAACATTCTTAAAGTGCCTTACTGGAATTCCAGTTTATCAACATCTATATATAGAAATATTATTTTCAA
The DNA here is from genome assembly GCA_019973975.1 of Trichonephila clavata. Classification (NCBI taxonomy): domain Eukaryota; kingdom Metazoa; phylum Arthropoda; class Arachnida; order Araneae; family Nephilidae; genus Trichonephila; species Trichonephila clavata. Next base: position 9,975 of record BMAO01004981.1, read on the forward strand.
TTATATTTATCGTAATAACGTGTTAGTGATAAATTTAATATATATTTAAATTTTAATAACTTTATTAAACATGGTATGAACATGGATACCCTCCTAAATTTATAAAAAAGTTACCTAACAGTTAAATAAAAAATATGTTATTTGTTGTACAGTTAATCGATAGATGGTGCCTCAAGCTAAGTAAATTAACAATATTATATTTTATTTAAAATTAATTGTATATGTTTGGGTGGTACTTTTATTTTCTATAAATTTTAAAATAAAATATAGAGTTTCTTAATGTATATATATATATAGTAATAATGTTATTTTATCAAAACTTAATAATTTTATGCGTTACTGTTATTGTCCATTGCCCGGGAATATGTTTTGCAGTACTCACGTGTTAAGGCTTTATCTAATAGTTTTAACTTTGATTTAAAATATTTCAGTAATTATTACAGGCTATAATATTATCGTTTAACATTAAAAGATTATGGCTTTATTTATAACAATAGTTAAACTTCTCTAGAAATTTCTTGCTTTCCCTATGGCCCAGAGTATTGGCAAATTCAGGTGAAGGTTGCCTGGACGGAAAAACTTTGTTTAAACCTACACTCCTGATCCCTAAGGTCAGGATTTTGCTCTAGTACTACTGTGGCTAAGACTATTCTATCATGACAATAATTATCTTAGGTTTATAACTATTTTTTGTATATATATATATATATATTTCAAAAAATATACTAAAAATAGTTATATACCTAAGATAACTATAGTCATAATAGAGAAGATAGTTTATATATATAATCAAAATTTCTCTACAAGAGAGAGATAAATTAATATGATTAATACTTAAATGAATTGGAATTGCAAGAAAACCAGACAAAGAATTTAAAAGGAGATATGAAAAAATTGAGCTATATATATATATATAGGGAGAGTGTTGGAAAAGGGGATCCGTGAGCAAGTTTTGACTATAAAAAGGAGTTCATGGGTTAAAAAAGTTTGGGAACCACTGGCTTAGAGTATATTTAAGGATCAGTTAGGGGACTTAACTGAATTAAATAAACTAAAATTTTACAAATAGCGACTGTCTCTTTATTTATGAGCAACTACATTCCAGGGCCTCCATTTAGATGTCATCCAAATCGTGTTAAATATTTAATATCCCTCAATATTTGATACATGGGAAGAGCCATTAGAAACGGAAATCAGGTGTCACCTGTATTCAATGACTAAAGGCTTTCATAATTTCATTGCACATCCCTGGAATAGATTACCTTTATTACTTTTCCCAAGGGAATGTAATGCCCTTAGAGACGATTCTTTGTAAACGGAACAGGTTCGCAAAGTTCTTAAATTTTTTAAAAAAGAATGAAAAAGCAGACAGTATTCTTAGAAGCCACTTATACACTCATCAACTCGAGAAAAAATGACGTCTGTGAATGGTTATGAATAAACAAGAAGTATTATTAAAAAATAAAATCATTTCGATGCGTTCATTGAATGATCTGTGAACCTGAATTCAATAACTTCTTAGTGTTGTGTGTATATTTCGTGGAATAATTAAAGAAAGCAAAGCAGCATTTCGCTATTCATTCCATGCGTTGCTACTTTTGCTTTGGAAGTTATTGTTTAAAGCGATATGGTACCATCTTCACAATTTTTTTTTTATTTTTAATATTTGATACTTGGTTTTAACTGTATTTTATAAAGGTTAACATTTAATAATAATTCCACACAAAAAATTTTTAATTTGTTGCAAAATATTTGTAAAATGTAAATTTTTTTAGCATTTTTGAGCATTTTTTAAATCTTTAAGGCTTTTTTATATATGTCTCTTTTCTTTCAATTTTTTTTTCCAAATACCTTATAATATACTACATAAAACTGTGCATGGGGTTTTTCTGCTGCTGCTCTTTAATTTTTTATTAATTTTTTTATAGTTAAACTTCCAAAAATTAACAAAAAAACATTAATTTTGAATTTGAAATTTTTTACAAAAAGTACTAAACATGTTAGAGCTAATTCCATGCACAGTTTTACAAAACATACATTTCAGAACATGTATAAAAAATTTCAAACCCATACTTCAATTATCAAAAAAGCCTTAGGGTTTTGAATAACAGTATATGTACAAAAATTCAACATGGAGAAATATAAGTTTGAAGTTTTCATTCCATGAATAGCCTGATATAATATTCATAAAATAATCTGAAACTTTTGTGAAATCTTAATTAGCTTATTTAAAACTACTTACCATAAAAAATTGCACAAATGTAGAACAATTAAACAGTATACTGCCATAATGAATATATAGAAAAAAACGAATGAAAGATCAATATTTCATAAAACTTTATCTTAATAATTATAAAAAAATAAATACACACACTTCAGAGCTAATTCCATGCTCAGAGCTAATGCACAACATGTACAAAAGATGTTTATGCCTTTATTTTTTATTTCCATGAATTTAAAAGCCTTCGCATGTTAAATATTGTACACGGATAAAAGTTAAATCAAATAGCAATTTATAGGTAAAATACATCAAAATTTAAGAACTGTATATGTGCATTTGTTTAAATAAATATCTTAAAATATTTTAATAATGAAAGTGTTGAATTTCACACACATGGGATATATATAGCACCAAAAACAAATATATAAAAATGGGAGAGTTTTTCTATTCTTGCGAATTAGATTTTTAATTATCTAAGTCATCAAAATGAGATTTAGTATTTGTGCTTTGGGAGAATCTGTTTTGAAGTTTTAATTTCATTCATAATAATATCATAAAAAGCACGCACAACTTTTAAATCTTGACCAAATCCATTTGATCTTCAGTAAATAATTCACAAACTAGAATTTTTGCATGAATTGCATAATTCTTTCTTAAAATGATTTATTACTGCATATATAGTGTCAATCTCTTTGATGTGCATTAGAAAAATAATTAATTCATTTTTATCAGGCTTTTTCTAGCAGATAATCTGAAATGTAGGCGTGGTAGTTGCTGTTTAGCATCAAACATTGCTCCATTACTTAATGGAAAATGCAGGTAAAGCTTTGAAATTTTCCAGGCATATTATAAAGATTCGGGGCATCAAATAAGCCCATAAAATTTTTTTGACAGTTTAATGATTTTTAGGGTACCATATCGCCTTAACAGGGCGATGGGAATATCACAAAACCTAGTACAGTTTTTGTAACTCATCCGCATTTTGTACTATTAATTCTCTTTTCGTACATCGTATCGTATGGATTACGGAAAAGTTAAGCTTTAAAAATTTGACTGGTTTTTTTTTCTATATTTGATAATTAATTTAATTCCTAATGTTTTTACATACGCTTTTCGCTTCGTTAGCAGTTCAATCGGTCGCTTAGATTTTGATGTCCACTTCTGGCATCGGATTTATATTTGGCATTTAGTGATAATGTTTGAAATTTTTTTAATGTAAATAGAAGCAAAAATATTACATCACAGAAAATGTCACTTATTTTACTGAGTATTTCAAATTTACTTTCAGATATTTTTGTTTATGTTCATCGTTACTCTTTAATTTCCACATTATTTGAATCCGATTAGTTTATCTGTATAAATTACTTTTCCAAATATTTCTACTGAGTCTTTTTGTAGAATTAAAGTTAAAACTCTCCAAATTTATTTTTTAAAATTGTTAGTAGAAGTATAATTTTAATTTATACGAATTTAGAAATCAAAGATATTTGCAAATAAGGTTACATTTTTCAGAATCTGAAGACAGTTTTGAAATCCCCATTTTTTTCTCTCAATTGTTCCTTCGAAATTATAACTAACACTTTTTCAAGCCCTTCATATATGTTTTGCATATAATTCATTCTAAAATTTTAATTCTCGTTTAAGGCTTTTGTTTAATTTCAAAATTATGGAGGTATTTTCTTTCGCTCAAAGCTGTCTTCGGCTATGATGTATTAAGTATTAGGATATAAACCCAGGACCTGGAACTTTTTTGTGACAAAAGAACATCACCTTGTATTTTGATTTCATTATTATTTCTGTTAGTATTTCTGTTTGAAAAAATGCATGGACTTTTTTTCTTTCATACTATATGTTCTGCATATCTATCGTTTTTTTTTTTTAACTTTATACATACAGAAATAAAGTTGGGGATTTCTCTGTGAATTTCAGGAAAGCTCTACACGAGAGGGGTCCCAGAAGTACCCGGCTTGACCGAGAGATGGCGGTAGTTGATTGAAAGATATCACTGTATTAGAAAGTAGGCGATATACAAAGCATATGTTTCAAGATGTCACGGTGCTTAGTATTTGTTTGGCTGTCATCTATAGTAAAATGTTTTCGGTGAATTTTTGGAAATGGAGAAAAGTGGTCATGGTTATATGATACAATACTTTTATTCGAAGCCCAACCAATATAAAAATGGAACTAGATTCTACTCAGGGTGAGTCTGCTCCTTCGTAAAATTTCTCCTTCGTATTCGAGTTCAAAATGTTCGGTAGCAGAGTTTAAAAGTTTCCGTGAAAGAAGAATCCGACCCTGTTGATAATGAAACGGATGAAGACGAGGACAACAAACAAGAGTAGTAGAAAATGCTGACGCGTTTCCCGCTTTAGAGAGAGCTATGCAGTGGTACGCGGCAGTGGCTGCGCTAGACCATGCGTGGACGTCGGCGAAATTAGGGTTCGCGAGGCCTCCTTTTTTCCCAGTCAAGAAAACGTTAAATTACATAAGCCGAATTATAGTAAACGAGATTTATTGCTAATCAAATGATGACAAAAATTACACAAATAGAATTTTTTATGATTAAAAATTTTAATTTAATTTAAATAATTATAAATAATTAAAAACTTTGCGAGACCCCTCAAGCGCGAGACCGTCGGTGGTTGCCGACGCCTAACGCCGCCACTGGTACGAGGTCCTACTCAACTACTGCTGATGAAGAGAATCAGATACCTTGCATTAAAAAAACGAAGGTTTAAAATGGTGCAGCGAAAAATAAGTGATTATTTTTCACAATCAAGGTAAAATTGCGACATTTTGCACCTATTTTACTTTTTCTTCAAGCACGTTTCCCCCATGTGATGATTTTCAATATTTGTATATTGTCCAGTACCATGTACTGCATGGATGGCATTCGGTTTTCGGTTATCCTAACAATCGCATATCCAAATCGGTCCGGTCCCAATTCATTCGGATAAACGACGTTCTACTGTATGTTGAAAAATAAGAAATATTTTCCCATAATTTTTGTGATTTCTTTGTTGGGACGGGTACTTCTGGCACCATCTTCGTGCATTTTCTAGCTCAGAAACTTATTATGAACACTCTTCGTTCTGGATAAAAAAATTATTCGTTTGGTTCAAGTTACACTCTCTCCAGACAAGGGGGACACAGAGAAGGGTTACACGGAGAAGATTTATTGAAAATATAACAATAAAAAAGCTTTATTTACAATTTTATTAAAATGATAAAAATAAATAAAATCCTCAAAATTTATTTTAAATGCACTTAATTTAATTACAATAGAAAATGATCATTTAGAGAAAATTCCGTTGCGTTTTCCAAAGGACAGTTATTCTTATTATTTTCTTCAAATATTTGGAAGAAAAAAATGAACTGTGCTTGCTATTCAAGAAAGAAGATTGGTTATGGGACTGCTCTTTTCCTACAGATATTATGGGACATCTAAATTTGAATTTATGAGACATTTAAATTGAAGAGTATATTCACGAAAAATATTCATTTTTACAACGGTTGTGGTCATATATCTTATTGTGTGTATAAACTTTTGCCTTTTTTGTCTCGATTTTGGAGTAAAAAGGTTAACACTTTTTATATTAATGAAGGAACTCTTTATAAAAGTTAATATATTGCTCCAAACTACGATATATTTAAAAATTTAATATCCATTTGGCAAGATTAATTCAGTATTCGGTGTGATGATTTTGAAGATGATAAAAAAATACTCATCTTTTCACAAATCAGCTTTTAATTTTTATGCATGCCGTTAATTGTTACCCACTAGATATCCAAATCGAAATTATTGACCAATAGGACCATACTACATTAAAATGCACAAGTAGGAGGAACTTATTTCAACTTTAAGTGATCCGGATTCAGCTGAATTTTGAAAATTTGTAATCAACAAGAAATTTTTCCTAATTTACACGATTTGGTAGTAAGATATTGTTATAAGTTTGGATCAACATGTGTTTGTGAACAAATATTTTTCTATAATCAACATAATATGTATAAATCAAAATATCACTCAAAATTAACTGATTAAAACAATCTAATTTTTAAGGATTTCGCAAAAAAAAAAAAAAAAAAAAAAAAAAATGCACAAATTCCAAGGCCACATTAAGCGCTACTAACTGTTTAATAATTATTCAGAATTCAATGTGTCAAGTTACTCATTCCTAACCTAACTCATTGAACTTGTAAAAAGTTTTTAAGCATTTCTAAGGTTGTACTTTGTCTTATTTATTACATTTTTTTAAATTTTCACAACTTAGACTTGTATAAAAAATACTCTGTTTTCGCTAAGTCCCATAATAATCATATAAGTAACATTTTTTAACCTTTTCCATATCTTTTTTTGTTGGAAAAGTTTGAAGTAATTATTTTTTTTAATCAGACACCGGCACTGTCTTCCTAAAAAGATCGGCTGTAGACGGTTAGAAAAAAAAATTGTTAGCAGTGGGAGCATAGCTAGCTGAGACTACGAGGGATAAATGTTGCTACTTTTAATCATAAGCTATCTGGCCGAAATAATACCTTAGAACCTCAACGTTCATGCACACCACGCCAAGGACTTAAAAGCGTATCCGCCTCTATTATAGAAAGAAAAATGTCTTATTGTTTATTAATGTCACACTTAGAAGCTACGTGAAGGCTGTTGGTGATGGACCTCGACATTTCAAAACCACGAGGGCAATACCTCAACTGTATCCCTCTCTTCAATCTTCCTCACCACGGCAACGAGAGAAAAAACCGCTTCAACCTCTCTGCACGGCGGGTTTTCAGTGGCAACAAAATTCAAATACTTGAAAGTTTCAAGAAATTTCTATCTCCTTTATCTAAAGCTCATATTTTATTGCACATTATCAAAGAAAGATTGGAGACTGTAGA
>BMAO01004982.1:0-23325 GCA_019973975.1 Trichonephila clavata
TGGATAGATAATCCAAAGAAGTCGATATTATCTCTATCCCATTGGAATATAAGACTTAGTGTTACACTATTTTTCATATTGTGTGTGCATATAAATATGCACACACACAATGAAATCCTATCATCGTATGAAAAGAGGTATGAACATGAAATTTTTTGGTAAGTGGAAGAAAACATATTTTAAGATGTTGTGAAATATTCTTCACAGTACGCAGAATATACTTATTAAAAGCAAACATTTAGGGTTTTTGTGTTCAAAATTATAAAATAAAAAAGGTCAGTAAAATTTTAAACCGGAGATTAAAATAAAAAACTTCCATTTTCGCGCGTTCTGTTAATTATTATGCTTAGTTACATGCAGTTAAAAAAATGGGCTTTTTTTGGGAAAAGTTTGGTCAAAAAAATTGACCACTTAAGAGGTTAATGAAGCTCAGACAAAAATAATTATAGAATCGGAAAGATCATTTATTTCGTCTCGATACGGTATATAATGTTTTTTACAAAATAATATTTGTATTTCTTACGATTTTTTTTAATAAGTCAAAATCGATGCGTTTTTATGAAAATAATGTCTAAATCGACGCGCATGAATTTTTTTTGTTTAAATAAATCGACATTCCGTACTAAAACAGCTCATGATTTTCTCTTTTAGAATCAGTCATTTAAAAAATAAAATTTCGAAAATTTTTTTTACGATTTTTCAAAAAATACTCAAAATTTTAATATTTAATAACTTTGTCATTTATGAAGAAAATCTCATAAAACTTTTTTCGTGTGTAGGATAATATTACCCAAGATCTGTACGAAGATTGAAAGAATTGCTTAAAATTACGGATTTAAGAAAAAATTGTGTTTTTCGTCTAGTACCCTTTTGCGAGAATTCATTTAGCTCGACTGTTCGAAAATAACCGGCAAACAGCTAGCAACAATGATGCGTTGAATGAGATGAACAGACTAAGAAACCTGTCGAGTGATAACTAAAAAGTGAAAAATAAATTGAAAGTAAAAAAGCTTTTTAAAACAAGCTTTTATTTAAACGCGCTAAAAAGAATAAAATAAATTTTTGTTTAAAATTTTTTACTATCAACTTATAACGTCATTACACAATTTATATGATATAAAGCTTGTCACGAGATTTACCTCTGCAGATAAACAAGTAAATTAAATAACTTGATCTGATTGATTTCAATTTCTTAAAATTTCAAAATAAGTAAATAAGAGTGCTTTAAACTTGCGACAAGCTTTTATATCATATAAATTGTGTAATGACGTTATAAGTTAATAGTAAAAAAATTTAAAGAAAAATTTATTTTATTCTTTTTAGCGCGTTTAAATAAAAGCTTGTTTAAAAAGCTTTTTTACTTTCAATTTATTTTTGTAAAAAAAGGTGGTAATTATTGGATGGAGCTTTCGGAAAAAATAGTTAAAATTATGAAGATGCCGTTCGAAAGGAGGAAAAAATCCGCATGATGTAAGGAAAGGTACGTGGTTTGCAAAAGCCGTTACAGTAATTTTAGAATGTGTTTGTCTTTTTAAGAAGCTAAATCATTCAGTATTTTGTTCACAAAGTTTTAAAAGTTAATAATTTTTCTCCTTCGAATATCGATTTATTCTTTTTAGAATGTTCTTATTTTCTATTTTTCAACAGTTGAAAAGAAATTTCCGTTTTTTGTCGTTCGGATATCCGTCTTTTTTTTTTAGGATGCCATTAATTTTCTGCTTTAGAAGCTAAATCTTTCATTAATTTGTTCTTATTTATTTTTTTAAACTCTTAATTTTCTACTTTTCAGCAGTTAAAAAAGAAATTTTGATTTTTGTCGTTCCGATATCCGTTTTTTTTTGTCCTTATTTTTCCCTGCTTTTAGAAGCTGAATCTTTCATTAATTTGTTCTGAACGTCTAAAAATTGTTTTCCTCAATGGAACTTCGATTCCTTCTTTTCGGAATGTTCTCAAATCCGTACTTTTCAAAATTTAAAAAAAGAATTTTCCGATTTTGATCTTTAGATCTCAATTTTACTTATTAGAATGCTCTTCATTTCCGATTTTTAGAAGCCGAGATTTTGCTGAATTTGCGAAATTAATGTCTGTAAATTTCTCTTTCGATTCCTTTTTTTTTCCGGAATGTTTTCCGTTTCCTACTTTTGAAAAGTTAATTTTTCATGGAATTGTTCGAAAAGTTAAAAAGTACCTATTATTTTCAGAAGCTCGTATATTTTTTAAAGCTCTAATGTTTTCCATTTTTGCTCCTTCGGACAAGACGCCATGTTTTTCCCAGTTGGCCTAAACTCGACTTTGAAAAAACGCGCTTGGCGCCATTTTGGCGTGACTTTAAAAAAAATTTCGCCAAGGGTGGGCTATAATAGGAATTTACGTTAGGACAATTACGAGTTCACCAAAGGTGGACGTAACCATGTCTATTTAATTAGTTTGTAAAAAAATATTTATTTAAGTCGACAATTAAAAAAAAACATTTTAGATTGTTTGGATATCAAATGATAAAACACAACAGAATTATTGAAATTAGGTACTTGCCCACGCACAACTTTCATTTTTATTGCATCATTTAAAAAAAATTATTTATAAGGAATTCGAATGTATAATGTTACAATAGCAATTATTCTATCAAGAAGATAAATTGCATTGCAGAACTTATTGCAACATTCCTACCTTGGTTTCTTTCCTCTGAACAATAACACTAGATCAAGAAATACTGCGGGAACGTAATGTTCATAGATGCTCAGAAGTTCTTTTATAAATCGCTGCTTCACGACCCACATAGTTGTTTTGGGCTCGCGAAAAGCATTCGGTATAGTTTCTTTGGTCAAAAATTCTTGCATGGTTGAAAGATACTCTTTTAATTTGTAAGATATGGCATTTGTGGATGTGCAGTTTACAACATGAGGTGATTGAGCTCTGAAAGAGAGTATAAATTGTTAAAATTATATATATATATATTTAAACGAAACATCATAAATATAATACAAAATTTTTGACAGAAATATATATAATGAACCAAAAGTATTGCCCTGATTGCAAATGCTTATTGTGTTCTAACTATTACATGTTTGCTTAGATATATTTTAGTACAGTAGAGTCCAAAGAAAACTTGGCCTAAGGCAGACCGAAGGGTGACAGAGCCAGTGAAAATGCCGACTTATCGAGAATGGGATTAAAAAAGAATAAGTGCTAGTGTTTCCTCAGAAAATTACTGCTCAGACCTATGTACTGCATTTATGTATGTATTGTTTGTGTGAGAATACAGCAGAAAACAAATTTCTCAAGTGCCCTTAAGCAAAGGCAAAGTACGTATTTTATGAAGGCATTTATTTATTACACGAAAATGAAATTTGATGTAAACATAGTATACGTAATTTATCTGATATGGACACACAAAGCTGTCTGTAATGAAAATTAGGTAGCCAATTATGCAAAAACTGGCTACTTTTTTTTTTTTAAAGAAATGTGTAATGTCCTGTTGTCTTTCTCACTACGTTCTACGTTTTGGGTTCTTACGACCTAATGAAGTGTGCTTGAGTTACCTGGACTGTGCCGGGTTATCTAATGCAGAGTTTTTAGAACTCTACTGCACTATGAGGAATTTTTTATAAGACCAATTGCCTCTGTAAATTTCAAGGTGTAGCCCCCCCCCCACCCGGTAGCTCGAAGAATGTAAAAGTAGCATTCCAGTTCCTGCCTGTCCTTTAACAAGTTTTGCACTTTATAAGCATGCAACCTAAGCTTTTCATCAAGAATTCTTCCCAAACTTGTTCACGACATTTACAGTTCATAACAACGTCGAAATTCAAGTTGAACATCAATGGGCGATTTCGTTTCTGATGCACACTTTGGGCGTTATCTGGAATTGGTATCATTTTGGCAAAAAAAAATAAAAAAAAATAAACCGATTTAATTAAAAGTGTTCCCCTGAGTCATACTCTCAAAAAGATCTATTAAAACTGATTTATCCACTGATACAAAAGTTGCAATATTATTTTAAACGGTTATTTTGTAATGAATTTTTACAATCAGGGCATGACTTTTGTTTCCCTTTATACTTTTCAGTTGCATTACTTTATTAATCTTAACGAATTATACATATAAAAGTTGGAATATCCATAGTTCGTATGAGCGAGTATTTAGAATAAAGCTCAACAGTCCAACTATCAAGCAAAAAGTTTTAATATCAATGAATAAAAACCTCCAAAAAATTCATAAATTTAAACATAAAGATAGACTGCGACATCTGTGATAAGCCATTCCTTTTTTAAAAAGCTCACTAATTTGAAATTATATATTCTACCAAATTCTCTAATTGATATTTTTTGGTTGTTAATTTTCTTAAAAGAGCACCAAGTTTAAATTTCCTATATGATACAAATACCATGTAGTTATGTATTTGAACGTTTTTTTTTATGTCGGTTTCCTTACTGTATTGGTTTTGAATAAATTCCTCGCGGATTTATGACGTCGAGAGACAAAATTTAAGATAAATGAATAGCATAAATATTTAAATAATTTCAAGAAGAATATCCGTTCCATTTCCTTATCTGAATGTTGGCAAATTTTTATTACCATAAAATATGGCGTGTAGCGTGCACTCTTTCTTAGCATATAAAAATAAGATCAATATTTACGAGAGCGCGTAATACGCCGATTATGAAAATGAGAGCTTTAAAAATAAAATAAAAGATGAGCATAAAAAGAAATTAGACCTTTACATGTATTCGAAATATGGTTTACTTAAAAGAATTGACATACCCGATTAACTTAAAGGGTTGTACACTGCTAAAAAAATTAGGGGAGCAATAAAAAAAGTACAGAAACACATTGTGCGATAGCCATGTATGGACATAAAATGGAGAATACGAGTATAACAAAATACAATACAGACAAAACAAACAAACAAACAAATCATTGTACGGGAACTTTAATTCTTTGGAATGGTATAAAGAGCATGACTTGATCCTTCAGGGCAGAAAATTATTTACATTCAAATGATAATTATCGATGAGACATTGAGGAATACTGTTCCACTCTTGACGAAGTGCAATCTCCAAGTCTTGGACAGTGACAGGAAATCTTGTTCTTGCAGCAACGTGTCGCCTGAGTATGTCCCAAACATGATCGATTGGATTAAGATCACGAGAGAGCATACTAGCCACTCCATATGCTGTGCTGTTTTAGCTTCAAGAAAGTTCTCTTCAAGACGAGCTGTTTGAGATCTAGCATTATCCTGCTTTAAAAAAATCACCAACGTCTACGGCGTAAGGTACGATATAGGGTCTCAAGATCTTGTCTAGATATCTTTGATCCACCAAATTACCATTCCGTATGATATGCAGGTCAATACGTCCACTGATGCTGAGTCCAGCCCATACTATCAAACCACCTTGTCTATAATGTGATTTTTTTAACGCAAATAGTGTTATTTTGTTTCCCTTTACCGCCATACCATAATATGTCTGGTGTCACTCTCTAAATTAAAATTAAGACTCGCTCGTAAACAGCACTCCAATCACTTTGCATCCTATCTCGATATTCAGCAGCCCACATTTTTCGGGCCGTATGGTGTCTTGTTGTCAACGAAATACACATTTTTTACTATATGCATACAGACCACCCGCATGAAGCTTATTTCAAAATATCTGAATTGAGACCCTTCATCTTAATGTCGAAAGAAACAGTTTTGAATGTGTAGCATTTGCTGTTCTGTCTTAACGAGCTGTTAACAGGATATATTGGCAATTAATTGCTGTGGTAGCATTTGAACGACCTTTCCCTGGTAGACGTTGAACATACCCTGTTTTTTAGAATCGTTTACAATGTTGCAATGACACTTCTGGCCACTTCAACAGCTTTCCCTAGAGTTCTTTGTGTTTTCATGGATTGTGCTCTTACATTCTTTTTCTGGTAATTGATTTGCATATGAAATTTTCTGCTACACTTTAGACTATGGATGCTTTGTTTTACGTTAGTTATCAGGAGAAATATTTGCTTAATTTCGTTAAATTCCTGTGCTCTCCTAATTTTTTTTTTTTTTTTTTGCAGTGTAGTTTCAGAAGAATACTTTTTTTTGAAGCTTGGAATAATACCTCGAATAAATGAGTGCTCGAGTTTTGAGCACATAGATTTCAGGTTTTTTCTAAAAAAAGGGGCGCCCGTTACACGACATCTAATCAAAAACTTAAAACTTGCAGCTTGAAAGTATAGGTGTGCGTTATACGCCTGATTTTACGGTATTGATAATAATAAATAAAATGTAGTGTTTTAATTTTTAATTAGGCAGGGAAATTTGTATCTTTTTTTTTCTTTTTCCATGTTTATTATTTTATAATAGAGAGATCTTAAATTAATTTTTCTAGATTTTTTTTATTGGACTGTTAGTCACTCCATGTAATAAACCTAATAAAATTTTGAATAGGTAAGGAATAAGCCCTTTAATTCATAAGGGTTTCATCGCTTTAAAAACATTCGAATCTCAATGAAGGGTCTTCCAGTTTATACAAAAGCAAAATATGGAACATCATATATAATATAGTGTACAGGACCACAGTAAGCATTTAAGATATTATTTATTTCAATAGCATAGGTTACGTGATGATTCACGTACTACATCGGAATGGCGTCCTTCTACAAGTTTACATAATATAAACAAGGGTTTTTGTACATGTGGCGCCATCTATTAAATATACTAAAAACTAATATCTAACATGCCCTTTTCCCCCCACAAAATATAAACAAGGGTTTTTGTACATGTGGCGCCATCTATTAAATATAGTAAAAACTAATATCTATTTTTAGTATATTTAATAGATGGCGCTACATGTACAAAAAAGGGCATGTTAGATATTAGTTTTGAATGATCTGCCTTTTCCTCAAAGTTTCTCTTTTCAAATTAGGCCAATAATAATATTCCCTGGCTTTTATTTTACTGGAAACTACACCCTTGTGTGACACATGCAATAGTTTCAATATTTCTTTTCTTAAAATATTTTGATAAAAGCAGTAAGGACTGAATCTAAATATATGTTGTTAATATGAGACTCGTCTGAAGAAATACCTCTCGATATTATTTGATTCACCATAATATTAAGAAAAAATAGCTTTAAAAAGAAATAATACTTAAATATATATCGCAAAAAATTGTGACTGTACATCACCTGTTCGTGGCAACATGCCATGCAGCAACAACATGTGAATTTGCTATCACATCGACAGGAATCAAATCAAAATGTACATCATCTCTGCCTTCCAAAACTCTGAGGAAACCTCGACCAAACTGGCAACAGAAAACTTATTTTAGTACGCATATTAAGAACACATAATTGAAATAAAAAAAAAAAGACATATTAATAAACTTTTAAAATAGGTTTGGCTAAAAGTATAGCTTTTAGTATATTGCATATATTCACACAACTATAGTGTATAATTTCAGATTATTTTATAAAATTAATCTTGAAGCACACACTGGAATAGAACAGATGGACTGCCTCGACAAAAATGAAATGAATGAGATTCCCATCTTGGAGATTGTCCTCAGAAATGTTCTGTTAAATACTTTTGAATCACAAGAGCACTGTATTTTGTTGGGGAACGAATTTTTTAATGCTTGTGTATCACATTTAATAATTTTAAAAACATTTAGCGATAAGAATTTTGCTCAGGGGAGAAAATAAGACCTTATACTTTGATTAAAAAATGACTGTTACCTGAAAAACCTCATTTCGAGCAAAAAGTAACCTGGCAATAAATAGCAATGATTTCAATTCCATTTTCTATTTTATTAGTTATTATTCACTTCAAATTACATAATTATTTTATTATTATGATTATTTACTTATTACAATTGTTTAACAACAAATGAAACAAACAACCGCTTAATTTATTTTTCGCATTTCTTTACTTTACAATAATCAGTTCATCAATAAAAGGAAACTATTTTTTTTATTTGTTTCCGTAGAACCAATGTGCTTAGACCTTGGAATGCAACCTTTATGGCAGCATTATGTCTTTCCATTGTAAATTTAGCTTTATTTTAAGCCCTATTTAAGGTTCTTGTTTATCGGCTATCTTGAATTCATTCCTAATGTTAATTCTTGGAAATTCTTCATATCTTCTCTAACCTAAAGTAGAACATCGATTTGAATGCAATAAAGTACACTGGAAAAAACAACAAAACATAAAGGTTTTCCTGGAATTGTAATTCTAATTTTTGATACTTTAAAATAGTTCTAAAAATTTCTAAATGATCTAAAATTCCCAAATGATGCACTAAAAGAAGCATAGTAGTATTTTCAGATGTCGAAGTAAGAAATGCAGTTTCAAAAAATCTTTATTTTTGGCTCTCTCAGTTGCACATCATTGCATTCCAACGAATTAGGTTTCGGGAGGAAAGTAGTATTTTTATGATTAACATTACATTCACTAATTCAAAATGGCTGATAGACGGTAATTTAATAACAACCGTTTTTCTTATTAAATGAAGCTTTTTAATATGTCAATGGCAAAAACAATATTAAATTTGAAAAAAAATAATGGTAACTTGATATTATCTATATGTTTTTTCACAGGCGAGGAGTGTAATTTTTTAAAACTTATAAATTGTTTAACTTTACATACAATATTTTTTCTTACATTTGGTAAGAATGAAATTAAAAAAAATATTTAACAAATTTCTACAGGTTTAATTATAAAAAATTAAGATTTTTTTAAAATTCCAAAATGAAGATTCCTAAAAAGATATTCAATCTTCTTTACAAGGAAGATTTCAACTACACCAATACAAATTCATTTTTACCTATTGTTTCTGCTTAATAAAATTTAAAATATCTCAGATTTTTCCCCCAAATAAAATTAAGCATGAGTTT
Organism: Trichonephila clavata; assembly: GCA_019973975.1. Classification (NCBI taxonomy): domain Eukaryota; kingdom Metazoa; phylum Arthropoda; class Arachnida; order Araneae; family Nephilidae; genus Trichonephila; species Trichonephila clavata. Next base: position 8,868 of record BMAO01004982.1, read on the forward strand.
TCTAGGTTTTTTTAAAAATATTATTTAAATTTGTGATGAAAATATTTTGAAATTTATTGATATATTTTTAAACAGATTAATTTTTAATATTTCATACATGAGTTAAGTAAATTTGAATGAGTATTATTCAGGAAATATTTAAATTATGTTAAATATAAACAAAAAGAAAAAAAAACAAGTAAAGATTTGAGTCTTCTTACGCCTAAGAAAATTTGAGCCAGACTGGAATTTTCTTCAGCATATCCCTGAAAAAATAAGAAAATATTCCTGAAACAGCCTCAAGAATAGATATTTTGAACTAATATATGTAGGAAAAGAGTGCAAGTTTTCTTTTACTTCTTTTGATTCTTATTGTAAGAGATGGCACCACTAATCGAAACCACGTGATACGGTGCGCGATACGGTGAGGTCATGTATTTATGAGAAGCAGAAAAGAAACTGGGAGTTGCACCAAAGCTTGAACGAAGGCAGGTCAGAGGAAATCGGTCGCTCCGTTGTTTGAGAAAGAGGACGTGTTTTCGGAATTGGTATGGTGCTATCTCGAATTATTTAAAACCCCTTGTAGATAGTAAATGTTTTAGTTGTGTTTTTTTAATAAATTAGGTTATTTTAACTCTGCGTGCTTATTTTAACATTAAAATCGAACCTTCCCCTAGACGCCGTCCCACATATATTAATATTCAAATAAATGCTAAATTCTTTAATTATACTTTTTAACACATAAATAAATTTTAAAAAGTTTGAATAATTATATTATAACAAATAGCTTTCAAATATAGTTTTGTATAATTAATATTTTTTAATTATAATAATTAAAAAAAACCAATCTAGCATCTTATTGACAAAAATTAATATTCAGCCATAAGAAAAATCACTTAACATATTGAAAATTTTTTATTTTATAAATAATTTGAGCATTTCTTTTACCCATTATCTGGGGAAAGTACGTCTTATGAAAAATATGCCAAACCAAGAATTAAGATTAACTGTGTAAATTAATTTTTCGAAAACAGAACTATTTTGAAAGTTATACTTGGTTGTCAAATAATTTGTTTAACTTGACTGATATGCAATCTAACGAGTCGACTATTTTGTTTATTCAAGATTTGCAGGTATGATGAAAAACATGTTTTATAGTTCCTGCATCCCTCCATTTCCCATGTAACTTAATTTTCAACAATCTACCTTTAAGAAATTTAAGCATTAATAAAAACAGGGAAGTGAAAAAAAAAGACAAAGCAATCTTTGTTAAACTTTATCCACATTGTATTGTTTATCTGATGATATAACTGATTATTCTGATTATTACTATGGATATATATTAGTACAAGCGCTTTGTTATGGATATACACGTATTATTATGTCCATGAATAAAGATATGAGATGTATTGTAAAACATAGCTTCCTCGAAACCCTTGACATATATTTTTTAAACGTAAACATTCCTTGATCTCTAAATTTGTATTATGCATTGTCTTTTTCCTTTCTTTTCTCACACTTCCTTTACCTTTTATCATTACATAAATCTATCAACAGTGATATTTTTTTTGACAATGAATGTTTCGTCTCACCTTCACACTGATCCTTTGAAACAGGCCACAGTGCGTTTGTACGAAATACATTATTTATGATAAATGATTTTAAAAAGTTAAGTTAAACATGCGACTCAAAGCGTTAAAACTTTTTTGTTAGATTTCTATGAAATTCATTGCAAAAATTTATTATTTTCATAGCTCTTATCATATACAAAATAAGAACACCGTAAAAAAAGTGTGATGGTTTTAATTCATCATTATACTTCATATAAAATAATGGAAAAGTTATGGAATAATGAGCTCTAATGGGTATTTTTGAAGCTATTATTTTTATTTAACTATAAACATCGATAGTAACATAGTGAAAAAACTGCGCCCGAAAAGAACGTAGGGAAATTTTTTTTCAAATTCTTGATAAGCGAAATTTTCTGCAATTGTATAATTGTTTATATGCTCAATAAATGCCGCAACAAACATTTGAGGCAGTTCGTTTTCTTTTTCGGCACTCCCTTCAATTAGCTTACAATATATGAAAAAAAAAAAAAAAAACTAATGTATTCTCTTGTGTGAAAAATTTCATCAAAAATCATTGAAAAATTCAGTATTTCTCCTAAAATTATTTGATGCTAGCCATGAAATAATTTAGATAAAGCATTGTTTTCACAAGCGAATATTTCCGAATTCAGAATTCGAAAACATAATGGTTCAAGTTTTAATTTCAAAAATCATATGAATACTGGCTATCTGAAATAGTAGTGTTTCTCAGCAAATATTTGCTAAATTTATTTCGGTAATCAAGGAAAACTTATCATATAAGCTCTATCTAAATTTATATAATATAAGTTAAAAAGTTATAGCTAATTTTTTATGAATTTCTAATTAATAAAAGTTAGAAAACTTAATAATAAAATATTTTTCCAAGCATATACTTATTTAGCGCTACAGTAGGATTTGCAAAAATTTTCCTCGCTTATTTAGTATTTACTTACAAAGGATAGTTTATAATATTTTGATAACATTTTTCAGTTTTACTGTATTGTTCCAATTTTGGGGAGAAATAGCTGCAATTTTCACAGATTATTTCTTGTTAAAATGCATCTTAGTTATTTAAAAAAAGACTGAAATGGTAATCTAATAATCGGTGTAAGCTTCAAATTTTCGAAATTCTTAAGTTTTCAAGAAGCAAATATGTGCTGAAATTGAGTCTAGAAATTTTAAGTTTTTTTGAATATTTAGATTTTTACATTTTATTCAATGGGTTTTCCCCCCATTAAAAATAAATGCAATACTTTGTTTAAGGTGTTTTGGACATTTATTACATTTATAATCCAAAAAGAAAATAATTAAAAAATTTGTAAGTAAATAGATAAAAAAATATTTACTCAAAATGTGGAGCTTTATTAGTCACTAATTAATTTTCGAATAAATAATTCCTTACTGGCAACGGTCCTTTCCATACGTTGCAAATAACAGCTGGTCGAATGATGGCAGTTTTGATATCGGATGCTTTTTCGGCAATGAGATTTTCAGAAATGGATTTGCTAAAGGTGTAATAATTCGGCCAAGATGGCTGACACTCTGAAGCTATTTGCATCAATTCATCGTCATTTCCTTTTCTGTAAGATAGATGATTATTTTAGATCAGAAATATATTATCAATTAATCAATTTCCAATAATTCTGAAAAAACTAAACAAGCCTGATTTATTGGTAAAATCCTAGTTTAGCCTACACCTTTGGAAGCGGAGGAGTAAAATTGCACTTAATTGCACCAACAGCTGGGTTTTTTGTTTTTGACTTCAATACAATTTGATGGTCATAATTCGCCAAGGTGGCAATATATTAAGGCGTGAACTAAAATAGGTTCCACCTCAGACATTAAAAATATATCATATATTAAAATAAACATTATTACAATTTAATTATATAATAATTGTTAATGTAAAAATTATCGTAATAAATAAGTTCTAGTACGACATTAAAAGAATATATAAAACGAATAAGAAATCAGGCGAGAAGTTTGTGGCAAAATAAAGTTTAAGAAGCTCCTTTGAACTGCCCAAACAAACTGAAAGAGTTTGCAAATTTAGTCTTATTTTTGTCAGGATAAAATTCTGCAATGCAAATAGTGAGCGCCAAAATATGTTATAAATAAATATAAATTTATTTTTAGATTTTGAATTAATATCAGTCTAGAACTAACTGCATAAAGAAGACAGCTTCATAATTTTGAATAAAAATTTTGAAGTTTTTTTCCTTCAGTACTTTATTTTTCCATAAAAGAATTGTTTTTTTTATTTCCATAAAACACAATAATTAATGGGCAGAGAATGACAAAGATTGAGAATGTAGACCAAATTACCTATCCAAAATATAGTTATTTTTCGGTTACAAAATTACCTTTTGGCTCCTTTTTTTTTATCTAGGAGATTTTTATAAGAGTGATGCATCCATTCATGGCTTGTTCTTCAACTTTTAGTTTTATGTATTACCAACATCGAAGAGTTAAAAACAAGCCAAAATACTTTTAGTTGGATTCGGAAATACATGATATACAGATTCTAATCCCCCCCGTAAGATACTAACTTATATTAATAACTAATAAAAATGACATAATTTTAAAATATTGATAATTTTGATTTAATTGAATAATGCATTTTATCAGAAATGTTTCTTGAAAATCTATGTATGTAAACATTTCAATGGTCTGAATTTTTATGCCTAATTTGAAAGTTTCTGCATTACTACCCATGCGCTAAAAGGACTTTCGAAATGATCAAAATTAGTATGTCACTGAAATTCAAGTAACGAAAATAATTCAACTTCAGTATGAAAAAAAGGGACTACTGAAATTAAATGTTATTTCAGAATATGTTAGATTGAGATTTCAGCATATATAAGAACCGTGTTAGAAATACACAGAATAAATTACAGTAAAATCCATTTAACGCGAAAATGCTTAAGATGAAATATCGGTTAACACGAAATAATACAACGGTTTCGACAAACTATTATGTATTTTCATGGATTTTTTTGTCTTCACACGAAACGAAAATCGCTTAACACGAAAAGGTTTCTCTTCTGGAGACGACACAATGAAATATTTGAGAAAGGTTCTGTATTATTGGACTGCCCTACTGTATCATCGAAAGAATTCGTTGCAGTAGATGATGACAATGAGTGTACAGCCTCGATTATGGCTGACTAAAACATTTTGGAGTTTTCACAAAGGTCAAAAAATATTATTGATGCAGATTCCGATGACGAAAATGAAATGAGTAATGCAGCTCCTGTGTTTCCACGTCATCCGAAAAGGGGAACATCATGAAAAGTATGCAAAGTTATTTAGATGCATTTTATTATGGAAAAAGGAATAATAAAATGGATGACATCGAATAATTTGTTGACTATTTGATGCAAAAAAAGAAAATACAAAGAAAAATGTCAGATTATTTTCTAAAACCTCAATACACGTTTTGTTTTTCAAAATTCTCTAAAATTTTGTATTAAAAAAATTTCATTTTGTTTTATTAATTTCTTTTAAATACAATCATATATACGTATCTATATAAATAAAATGTACTGTAATAAATTTAATTTTTCTAAATGTATGTTTTTTGTGCAATACCTTTTAACACGAAAAAATATTTCATTTCCTTTAATCGCGTGTAAAATGATTTTCACTGAATATGTTCAGTTGTTTGGGTACTACATGTTTATATCAGGATTAATGAATGATTTGAAACTATTTTTTTTTGTAAATATATCTTATTAACTTACTCTAGTAGTTCCAAAAACCTTTGCGCCGGATAAGGAAGTCTATAAATTCTTTCTTCTATCGTCAATTTTCGATTGCAGTTCGAATACGCAGTTGACGTGTATACCAAGGCCTGATGTAATAAAACAGAAGAATAAAAAAGGAATGTTACTTAAAATTATAATTATATAAAAATACATTCACATTAAAAAAGTTATATGTAAGCAAATGAACTTACTTCACAAGTTTTTAAGTTTTTGCACAGTTCGATGATGGAATCTGTTGCTCGAACATTATTCTCTAACAGAAACCTACAAAACGTTGTAATTATTTTATATATATATATAAGGTTTTTTTCTAATAATCTTCTTAGAAAGTTAGTTAGTTGAAAAAAAGGCAGTTTTTCAATTTCTCTGCTATTATAGTTCACACTCTCTATATATTCATATATTTATCTCGTTCAAATTTTCAGTTGTTGATAAAATGCATTTTAAAGCAGTCAATTGAGCTGAAATTTTATATTCATCATTATTTTAGATGACAATACAGTAATTTAATTTTCATTTTCAAAAATTAATTGATTAAAGCTAATTATTGAAATAATTACAAATACAGCCACGTTGACATCGTTTTTGGCGAGTTAGCGACCCTTTTGGCGACTTGTGTCAAAACTTGAAAAGTTTTTTTTCTTTCTCTCATTTTAAAGCGCTCAATTTTTCTGAAATTTTCTAAACACTATTGTTTGGGGTAAAAATACGTTAATTTAATTATAATTAATTAAAACTAATTGACTGAAGTTAACTATTTAAAGAATTACAGATATAGTCCAGTTGACTTCATTTTTAGCGACTTGTGTCAAAACTTTAAAAGATTTTTTTCCTCACGTTTCAAAGCTGAACAGTTGAACTGAAATTTTTTATACACAATTGTTTTGGATGACAATGCGATACTCTAATCATCCTTAATAAAAATTAATTGCCACTTAACGTTGTGATTCTGTCATATGTTTATACATATTTATATTAATTGTAACTATTTAATATAAAGTAACTAAAATAAATATTTTTTTGTTGATCTAAGTACAAATTGACTTAAATTTTTTTTTATATTACTTTTTTATGTAGAGTCTAGTTTGCCAAAAAGAGCAGACGAACAGAAAATATGGTCAAACAATTTATTGTATTTTATTTCTTGGATTAGTGATTCTCAACCACTGTGCCAAGTCACTTTTGTGTGCCACCAAGTTTTTACAAAAAGTAACATATTCTACGGGTGGATCTTATAATGCTGAAAAACCATAAAATGCTTAGAATTCGCATAGATATCCATTGAAAAATCAGCTAATTTTCAATGAGAAGTTCTGTAACAATCTACTAGTTGGTGTTTGGGGTTTTGAACAAAGATCAGCCATAACAAGTTTTAAATGCACTTTTATTAATACCCTTTTACTTAATCAACACAACTAAAGGTAGGAAATGCACTAAGTTAATAATTAAAAGAGCAATACTAATACGGCTTAAGGTTACTAACATATAAGTATAATTTACTCCACTTACTCCTGGAGCACTCTTGACTTCTACACTAGAATTCACTGTAAAAATCTTTCTTAATTATACGACCTCCAGTCGCAAATCTAGTTCCCAATTCTTCTTCTTTATTACTTTTAATCTCCAATTATCAATTATCGTCCATCCATCGACTAACATCGCGTACCTAAATGCAACGCTTAAATGGAACAACTCATTTGCATAAATTAAGTCTTCTTTGAGAGAACGTTTTCGACAGAACTTATAATTAAAAAGAATAATTTTACCCCAAGAGGATTAATAGAAGGTTCTCAAATAGACCCGGTTACAGTTCTTTATATGTTTTACAAATGATGTAATAGATTTTTACCTCAATGGCTTCAAGAAACTAATAGAAGCTGCACAATGGAACACAATCGACACTTCTTGAGTGATTTTTTGCATATCTTCGATGCTCATACCCAAACCTGGCTTCGATATATCTCCCGGTATAACATGAACTTTCTTTAATGCATCTGGATTGTCTTTCTTCAGTTTATTGAAAATCTAAGGAAAGAATAATACCGTGGTAGAAGTAATGCTATAAGGCATACGGAAATACGAAAACTTTATCCAGTTAACTGTGGCGTCCCGTTTGAGAGCGCGTAACTATATGTGTATCATGGAAATCGAGTGATGACGAGTATACTTGTCAATCACTGAGTAAATGTCACTGTTAAAATATTGAATCAAAAGATGAGCTTATATTATAAATCCCCAATTTTTATTACTAATACTTATTTATTTGATTAAAACAAACATATAACATACATATTACTTGAAAAACGAAAAAAAAAATTAAATACATTTAAGGTACCCAACTGCCCTAAAACTGAGAACTTTGCCAAAAATTGACAATTTTCTTCTATGATTTTATTTTATAAGCCATTTTATTAGCTTTAACAAAAATACCGAGTTCATTATTTTCCGTTCACTATAATAAAAACTGCAAGTGTTTTAGTAAAAGCAGATGCCATTACTTGAAGCAAGATATGTCATACTTTAAAACGAGTTTTACTCGAAATGTGTTTTTTTTTGAAAATGCTCAAACGGGGACAGCGATTGATCAAAAAGTTTGGAAAATCATTAACTGAAATTTTTTGTGTATGTTCTGTATAATGGTAGAATTGTTTTAACTTTCAGATTTATCAATCACTGTTTTATTACAAAATTTACAGTCCCTTATGTTAGCATAGTCATTGTTTTTTTAAGCAATTTCATAAAATAACTAAGATAAAGTGCTCTAGTCTTTGTAAAAATTAAAATATCTCTTATCATTTCGAAAATGAATAACATATCAACACATCAGAATTGAAAAATTGAAAATCTCTTCATATACATTTGGTACAGATGGGCCCGAGTTTGTGTTATTTTTTTGTCAATTTTCACCCATTTTTTTCTTATTTTAGTAATAATACTTTCTTATTCTCTTCTTAATTTCATCATGTTTTTCTTAAAATGTACTAAACAAATCTCTAAAAACCACAAAAAATCCCCATATCTCCATTTTTTAAAAAAAAAAATGTTGTCGCAAGTAGTTGGATACCTTAAAGATAAGAATTTAAATTCCTCCTTTTCCACCGAAACATGATACTATAGATCTTTGCAAATTTAACACCAGTAAAGCGATTTCTTCCGGATCTTACATTTATAACAGTGTGCCTACGGGCTGGTGCATACAGAAACGCATGAATTCATCTTAAATTTTGCATATTTATTTATTTTACTCCGGCCTGCCCTCAAATACTTTAAAACATCTTAGAATTTGAGAATATATATTGTTTCCCCAAAAAATACAATTTAAATAGTCAATAGTCACAAAATCCTACAACTTTTCCATGACGAGTAGACTTGTCAATGACAGTTAACTGCGTAAACTGATATTTTCGATACTTAATGTCTCTTTTAGTATAATGATCACTGTTAACTTTTATTTTTATTGATTGGTACAGTTTCTTAAAATTTTCTAATCAGTTGTTATTAGAAACATTCAGAAGATCGGTTAGACTTGAACACTCTGGATCAGAAACACTTTAGTGAGGCAAGAAATACAACACAAAGCACGTGTACTAAGCTATTTCTCTACATCTAGGGTGTTAAATTCAAAGGTTAAACTCAAAGACTAACTTAAATGGCCAAACAAACAAAGTTTTACTTTAGGTGGGTGGTAAAAAATATCAATATTTATAAGAAACGTAAGTTTGTTTCAAGAAATACATTGTAATAAACATATATAAAGAACAAGAAAAATGTAATGTTTACATTTTGATACTTGACATCTTTTCTCTGCTATTATCTTTCCTACTTCGAAAGAATTTTTTAAATTTTATTATACAAATTGTGTGCTGATATGTTGGCCGTGCTGCAAAAATGTTCGACGTGGGGCACCCGGAGTTTGACATTCCGGCTCTACATACTCACCAATTCTCGATAAACGTGAAATAAATCGCAACACTAACTGTTCAATGCCTTTAGCAATAGAAATATACTTCTTGGTAATGAAGCCAACATGTAACAGCTATCTTAACCTGATCATCTTTGACGACTTCCAAGGGGTCTACGTCAGCCAAAAATTAATTTGGGGTCCATGAGGTGAAAGAGGGGGTCTATGTAATACTGGATGTCATTAAACTAGATTGGGACTTTAATTTAAAAAAAAAAACTTATAATCACGTATAAACCAAATTTTACCTATATATTTAACAGATTTATTTACTAAATTTAATGAGGTTAATTTGCATTTACAACGTGACAGCATAGATTTTATTAAAACAAGAACCATTTCAGTTGTTCTTTCCTGATTTAAGCTAAATAAGTTTAATACTGGAGGTCCCAAACTTTCTAAATTTGTCACAGAAAATCTCTCAGAACGTTTTAACCTACATTCAATATTTAAATACCTTTTATTCGAATTTCGAAACCTGGTTTGAGAATGCTTTGACTATGGCAATACCAGTTTGTTGTTTAGTTAGTATATTAAACAGTTTTATTCATTAATTAATTTTAATTAAATTAATTAACATTTGCTTTTTAAATTTTAAACACTATATTTCATTACAGTCAGAAATTTAATTCTTTTAAAGTAGGAATAGCAGTACCAGCGGATAAAAAGAATTTAAGTTGATAAATTTGCAAAAGTTCAATATTAATTAAGCAGGGGTCCCAAACCGAAAAACAGGTCAAGGGGTCTACGAGACAAAAAAGTTTGGGAACCTCTGCTATAGAGTCATTAATATTGCGTTCGGCCTCTTTAATGCTATAGAGTAGTAATTCTTAAACTGTGGTCCGCGGCCCCTTAAGGGACCGCAGTGCCTCTTTAGGGGGTCTGCGGAGTCTCTCATTTAATGTTAAACTTCCCTCTTTTACAGCCTCTGAAAGGCCTCGAGTAAAAATTGAAAGATATGCCATACTAGACTCGATCACTAAATAGTCCTAAATGAAGAAACTCTATTAGAACTTGTATTTTGATCAAGAATATTAAGTCGGGAGGGATGTTGAAAATCTTGAGAGTTCGCAGTGTCATGCTGATAGATAAAGGGAGAGGGGCGATCGAAAGTTTAAGAGCCATTGCTATAGAGAACAACATATTTCTTACATATACTATATTTTTCAGTCAAAGCTGGTCCTTTTTTCTGGTATTATATCTGTTACGCCTAAGATTAAATGATTTTATTTTCCCTTAACATGTTAAATAAAATATTTTTTATTTAAAGATCACCCCCTCTCTCTCTTTGAATTTTAAAAGCGCAGTATAATAAACACGTGTATGAAATCCAATGTTGCTAATGCTGAAGAAATTGATACAATTTTCGGAATGAAAAATTTGTTCCGAGTTCTGTTTAGGCTGCATTTAGGGAAGACAGACTTGGCTAAATTATATATATATATATATTCTCACAGGGAATTCATTGTTCTAAATACTTAATATTTATAATGAAATTTATAAACGCTAAAAGATTTATATACTTACTGTTCTATTAAAAAGTTCTTTTGTTCTGCTCTGTGGATCTACTCCTTTCTTGGATCTCAAAAGAATATATATGTCTCGAATGCCGGGACAACATCGTAGAAGAATTTCCAAGAGTACCTGGGTTAAAAATCAAAAGTAATATTTTTTTGGATATTCATGTCGATTTTTGCTTAAATATTTCAAATTTTAAATTTATTAAAAGAAATTGCATATGCTCACGATGTTTTTAGAAGCCTTACTTTTGTTATACTTTTTCAAGGTTATAATTGTAAATTATTTGGTTAATTAAAGAAAAAATTCTTTGTCCGGTACTTACGCATTACCGCTCCATTGCCAACGTTCAAGATAACTCGCCAAATTGGCAACTACGATTTTGCATGTGTCGTACGCGCTGAATCGGCAACCATGTGCTTCGTTTTATATATTACCAATACGTTTTCGAATATAAGTAAGTACCCTTAGTCCTTACGGTATGGATGTCTAGATACTACAAACTCGTAATTAAAAATATTTTATGAGTGTAATATAATATTTACTTCATAATATCATTTATTTATCAAATAAAATACGGCTAAGCCTCATTAAACTTATCAAACGTTCTGAATCTTATTTTGAACTTTCAGGGAAGTAAATTCGTTGAGAGAAATTTTTGACTATAAGTAAGGCATAGCATGTACTAAATAGAGTAGAATTTTAAAATTCAGCTTTCAATAAGATATCTGATTATTTAATTGTAGAAGAAAATTACTTAATTCTATCAAATCAACTTTTTTTTTAATATATAGAACCTCCCCAAGAAAAAAAAAATGTTATTTTATATATGAATACTCTAAATGCAAGTAAAATTTTACAAACAAGGAAATATTTGTATTTTCAATCTTTATAACTTATTACAGCCATATTTCTAATAAACGTGCAGGTGAAATATGTGAGATTAAAATGTAATATTTACGCAGACCAGTGAATAATTGGAGCTATTAACATTTAATCAGCTGCTGAGTATATAATTTTGGTGATAACATTTAAGTCACCCATGTGAGTTTTATTTAAGTACATTAAGAATCTTTTGTATAATCAGCCTGTGCTACTGTCTAAAAGGAAAGCAGAATTAAGATATTACGGAATTTAGGAAAAAATCTTTAGCAGTGTATACTGAGAGATTAATAGAAGGAAATCTGCCATTGATAAAGCAGGTGGAGAGACATAAAAAATGCGATATCAAAATTTTAGCTAAGCACATATCCTATAAAAAGTTTAAGTACTCTTAAAACATGCAAAAACTTAGGGTACACTAAGCCAGTTTTAGAATCCACGTGTACCAGTTGTGTGATATTCAGGAATGTGTTTTTTCTGTTAAACATTAAATGATTTTTTTCAGAAAAAGATTTTTGTATGATTAATCTTTTGATAATAGTATTCCAATGGACCGATTTGAAGCGATTTCTTTAAAAACAGGATATTCAAAAAGCTATTTAATGGTTTTAAAACAATTTTTTCCCCATTGGGGCTGCGCTGTTGGTATTTTAAACCTTTGCAGACCTAGTACATTCCACAGGATCTGGTATCACGTTTTAGCGCTGCACCATATAGGCGATACCAATTACAGCAAGCAGTTTTGACGCCCAGTTTCCTCCACAGAGGGAGGCACCTGAGCTCTTGACGATGCGAACTTGCACTAGGATTTAATTTGCCGAGAGGATCCAAGCCAATCAGACACTCTAGGGATCTTTTACATGCCGCATAATCATACGACATAGCCACTGTCAATTTTCTGCATTATGAAAATCCACCGACTTGGGCCGGGGTGGAACCCACATCCTTGGGTGCAGAAGGCCAGCGACAAACCAACCACGCCACCCAGCCGGCTTAAAACAAAACAAAAAATCAAAATTTGCTTTATTAGGGGCATAGCTACCTCCGTATCAATGATAAGGGGCCCTAAATCGCATAATTGTTAAAGGGCCCTAGAGAAGGGCTTCAACGAATTTTGATTTTGGGCCCTCTCAAGACTAGCTACACCAGCGTAATTTATTTACATTTATTTATTTTGAAAACCATAAACGATGTTTAAATTAAAAAAAAAACTCGCATAATTATTCTAATGAAATTTGTTGAAGCGAAGTGAGAGCAATCGATTCCCTATACAAGTACCAACAATAAAAACATTCGAAAAATATATTAAAACTGTATTCTCCTATTAAATGGCCTAATACAAAAATGGAACACACATTTGACACGACAGAGAAATATTCCAGTTTTCTCAAAAATTTGTGACGTTTTAATGAAAACACGTGTTTATTACAGAGGGGTACATAAATGAATATCCCGACTTTGTAAGGATATGTAAAGGACACGAAGCAAAGTACAACCTTATTGCTCATCGAAAATCCAAAATAACGTCTGGAAGTGTAAATTTAAAATACCATTATAAATATTTATTGTGAGCCTCTTCAGAATCAAAAAATATATAGTAGTGGTACGATAAATCATTTCACACTCTTTTCAGCAAGTCTGATTTGACATTTTCAAAAGTATCAGTTATACAATTTCTAATTCGTTAACATCAGCTGGTAGTAGTGGAATGCTACCAGCTGATGCTTAATGTAGGCCCGGAAAAAAATAACCAGCAGTGATGTCAAACCTGCGAAGAGAAAACTGTTCATGAGATAGGTCTTGGGGTATTTGGTGAAAAAATCCACAGATCCGGTAATTCGTCATCTGTTATAAAATTCCACGGACAGCTAAGTGCCAATGGGGTTGCGTATCATCCTGGAGTAGAATGAAATCACAGATTCTTCTTCTAACTGTGGCAACACCAATTCTGCCGCATATCCAAATAAATAGTCCCAATAACATCGCCTCTTGGAAAAAGCATGGGCGAAAATGCTACCATGTGCCATCTTCGATATACTAGATTTCTGGTGGCTATACTTTTTTTTGTTTTGTTTAATATCCGAGCAAAGCAGGTATATTTATGTGTGTACACCCAGTAAAAAGTTCTCAAATTTAGAAACGTTAAAAAAAATATTAGGACAGTTGATTTTAATTGCAAGCCGTTGCATAAAGGGTTTTTTTTTTCCATAGAAAACCACCTATTCAAAATTTTTACCATGTATGTAAAAATCAGAATAATTATTAAAGATTAATATAGAGATGATCTTTTTTTACTTATAAATGCGATAAACAGTTGGTAATACTATTATTAAAGTTTTGATTTAATCTAATATGTTAGTCTTTTGACAATGTAATAAGCCTTGTATTTTAAGTTTTTAAGAAATCAGAAAACTAATTGCTTAAGTCTTTAAAAACTTTGAGATAATCTTTATTCCAAGAAAATCTGCTCAAATGCGGTTTCATGGTGAAACTTCCACCCTGCTGAGGTAAAGGTTTTTTACCCCAACTGTGGTGCTTTGAATCAGCCCCTCAGGACTCACTTCCTGTGTATTTTGGATGCAGAGGAATGCATGAAGATGGTGTGTGAATGGGGTTGCTTATAATAGAACCTCTTTAATGTTACAGTAACATGAAATGAAGCAATAAGTAAAACGCCTCAACGAAAAATACAAACACATCCTTCTTAAAACAGACGTGCAAATTATAGTAAAAGGCTTTGAAACTTTTTGTTTCCTATT
>BMAO01004983.1:0-61600 GCA_019973975.1 Trichonephila clavata
TTGATAGAAATGATATCTTCCCGTTATGTTTCTTGGTTCAAAACGTGTTCCACGTTCTCTCCATATCGTTACCCTCCGAGAATCACTACTCAGACTAGATATTCTAGATTTACAATCTGTATTCCCATATTCTTTCAGCAAAGCAAAATCATTCTTTAGTTGTCCTTCCCTGATTACGACATTGATGAGTTTGCTAAATGATTCAATAAGGTAAATATTTACTTTTCTCGGGAAAGGTTTTCCAAACACTACATAATTGCAATACTAAACCTGACATTATTTTATAAAAATTGCGTAAGCAGCGTCTCTCAAACTGTAACAGGTCTACGAGGAGAGCGCGAGCATATTGAAAAGCCGAATACGAAATCTGACTTAGAAAATTATTAATACACTAAAAGTAAACAAAAAAAAGATTCTGACATAATTAAAAAAATACACATTTACTCTGATATAATACACTTATAAATGTATCATTACTGCACAATGTTTTTTTATAATTAATATAACAATACTAAGTTAAGAACATGTTCAATAATTACCAGTGGCCCATGGGATTATTATATATAAAATTACATAAAACAAAATTAACACTTATCTTGATAATTAGTACGGTTTACAATTAATCCCTTAATTGCTAACTAATTGGTACGGGATTCGCTGCCCAACGCCAAACGTTTACCTCGTAGGCGCGCGTATGTTATGTACTGGAGGGGGAGGGGAAGAAAAAAATAAATAAGCAAATAATCTGAAATAAGTAAATCCTTCACAAGCTTTGTCAATGTTCTTTCAATGCTTTCCAATACCTTTGAAATAATGTTATGGATATATGAGCACAGACAAGATCTTACTTTGAAAAGACGTATATATACGTCCTGGGCAATTACGACTTTGTCTGAACGAGACGTTTATATACACCGGTGGCACTTGTGAACTTAAAGTCGTATTGTAGCGATAGCGTCAATGTATAGTGTTATTCAATTCAATTCATTTTTGTTGTACAAGAGGGGGGTGATAGATATGATGATTAAATACTGGGTCCCAAATATTGTAACTTTGAGAAGCACTGAAATAAGGAATGATAAAACATGATACATTTTCCATGCATACGTTTCTAGAATTATGTGGTTAATATCTAGTCTGGGTGTGGCTATAAAATGTACAAAATCAAGTTGTGCATCATTAGTAATTTTATTATATTTTGATCATACATACTATATCAATTTGTTAATGAATGTGTTTTACTTTTTAATTAAAATGTTTACTGATTTGATGAAATGATAAAGTGGGGATTTACAAAAAATTTAAGTTTCTACATTTCTATATCTTCTAGAGAGGTGTGACAAATTACTAATAATAAGAAAAGTTAGAAAATATTATATGTGCATTTGAGAAATAAAAGTTGGTTTCATCATACAAATTTAGTTATGTAAACGCAGTATAAACGAAATAAATTTGTATTTATCTAACCATTATTAGAACTTATAACGTCATATAAAGGCATAAATATTTTTATGATGCAGTGAAATGAAAATAAGAAAAATCCTTCCTATATATCCTATATATCCTTCATTTATATAAAAATAATTTACTTGTTATTTTTTTTCTTAATATTAATATGTCATTAAATAAAAAAATATAAAATAGTGAATGAAGTTTATTTCCGTTCCGTTAAATTTGATATTTTTTACTAAATTATGTAAATATACGAAATTTCCTATTCTAATATGTGTTACGAAAAATTAGGATTATATAGTATCTTAGAAGGTGAGAAATTGACATATGTTCCGATACAATATTTTAAATATTTCACCGTATTAATTAAAAAGCAAATTATATTTTATTTTGTGTAACTGACACTATAAAGATAATAACCAATGCTTGCTTTCATATATCATAGTCATATTTTAAAGTAGCCAGGTCAAATAATACTTTTTTATTGAAACTTCCACATGCCAACTCATAAGATGTTTCAAAAATTTTGCTGAAATCGGATAAAAATACAAAACTATGTTATATAGAAAAAGTTCTTGTGCTAACTAATAAACTATTTTGTCGAAAATTTTTTTTCTTACAATTTTCAGTTTTCAATTATTTTTGAAAGACCATTTTTACAAAGCGAGAATTTTATAATTGAAAACGGAGTTTAGATAAAATTTTGAAGTATTTGAATTCTCGGAAAAGTAATTTTCTAACTTATTCTATAACTTCTGTCTCGTAAGAGTATAAAATTAAATAACTTATCGCTAATTAATATATTGCTCCAACGGTATGCATGTCAACCATATGTCTCACATTAATGGAAATCTTATACATTATCAGCTAAAAGATGTTCACTTGCCTTTCATCATAAAAAAGGAAGTTACCAAATTAAAAAGATGCATAGAATACAAACATATGTCATATATAACAAAATAAAAGATACAACCAAGTGTGTGTCTTGCGCAGTAAAAAAAAATACTTTTTTTCTTTAACCGAAAATATTTCAAAATTAAAAGTTTTTCAAAAGATGTGATTTTCCATTTTTTAATATACAATTTCGAATTTTAATAATAATTTTATACCCATAAAATAAATAAGAATAAAAACAAACTAAATATATTTATATATCTTCACGTATGCAAAAAGAATACCGTTATATATTAGATATCGAGGTAAAATATTGCTTTTGAAATGAATATTTATTGACCTCATTTAAACAGGGTAACCCAAGTTGTAATGTCAAGTCAACATTTCCACTTTTGACAACAGTAAAGAGCAAAAAGTTTGACTCATTAGTAATATAATTAACTTGAAAAATATATTGTGAAACAGTAAAAAAAAAGTATATACAACATTTTTTACATCTGTGCTAAATCTAAAGCAAACGAATAGTGCGAAACGTCAAAAAATGAAAACCTGGACTCAATTTTTTTTTGTGTACGTGTTTCTTTAATTTAAAGATTTATCTATTTTTGTTAAATTTTGCATATTTTGCTTGATTTATTTATTCATGTTTTTCGATGTATTTTATATTTTCCATTAGTATTTACATACTGTGTGAGTACATATGAAGCAATCTCACGTAGCAATCTGGTAAAATTATTTATTTGAAACCCTTTCAAATAAGAAAAGCCAGTATACCTGATGTTCCACAAATTTAGCAACTCATTAAAGATGGATATTCCTCCAAAACAATGGCAAAATTTCAAAAAATAAAAAAATACTAGTTTGGTATTCAAAAACATTGGGAAAAATTTCGTGGAAACACACAAGCACAATTTTACACCGAAATTTTTCCTACGACACTTGCTGAACTTTAAAATGCTTAATTCCTACAGCAACATGCAATAGCATTGCTAACAGAACTACTACTTAAAATTCATAAGGAATTCATTTATGAGCAGAGTGAACAGCTCAATCAGGATTTAAAAGTCATGTAGGTATGATGTTAAGATATAAATACGATGTGCACATAAATAGCTGATTATTGTTGTAGCATCATGTAAGAATGTGTATAAATTAAACATTCTAGAAAAAAAAATAGATTAAAAAAAGTTTTACTTTATTATGTATGTTGATAAATAAATAAAACTATGCATAAAAATGATGTATAATACTATTCTTTGTGAAAAATATTGTAATTTCTTTTTTTTTTTCTACTTTATACAGCGGTGGCAAAAAGTCCTGAACACACTCATTTTTTAGCGTAATTTTTGTGTTTGACTTCATTTTTCGTTGTGAAATTATCGCACTACCTTAAATATTGTTATTGATTTTAATGTAATTTTTATGCTGATTTTAAATCTATTACTAGTTTCTTAATGACTAAAATGTTTTTTGTAGTAAAGCTGCCTGAATACAATAATGTGAATTATGTGCAGAATAAAACAATATAGAACAACATAATATGCAAAGAAAAATAACACGAAAATTGACAAATACGATATATTTAATAAGCATTTTGAAAATAACATTGTTGTCACGTGTTAGAAAATCAATATTTTATGGGCCAGCCGTTTGCTTTAATTACGGCTCTACATCTTTTTGGCATGGAATGCACCTTGGAATACTAAAGCTTCAATTAATTCACGTTTGTTTGAAGGTTTTTTCTTTGAAGGTTCATAACCAATTTTAAATCATAAGTTCACTATCGGATTACTCCTGGCCAGTTCATTCTATTCACAGCATGGTCTTTCAACCATTTCTGGACTACCTTTTCAAGATGGCAAGGGGCGTTATTGTCCTGAAAAATCCATGACTGATTCCCAAAAAGATTTCTCGCAGTTGGTAGCAATTCATTTTGTAGTATTTCAATGTAATCCATGGCTTTCCCTGTTCCGCTAACGATGTGAAGTCTTCCAACACCATGAGAAGACATGCAACCCCGTACCATCACTTTTGTCGGGTACTTTACTGTTTGCTTCAGACACTAAGGGCTGAATTCCTCTTGAGTGCGTCGTCTTACATAGGCACTACTTTGGTTGCTAGAAATACAAAACTGACTCCTCGTCACTAAATATTACCTTTTCCCAGTCTTTAATAGTCCATAATGAATGTTCTCTTGCCCACGTCAATCGCCTCTTGCGTTGAAATTCAGTCAGTAATGGTTTCGGGCGCCCTTTACAGCCTCGTAACCCAATTTCCAGCAGTCTTCCTCTAACAGTTCTTGGGCACACACTCACATTTTATGTCAAAGTCTATTGTTTCAAAATTAGCGAGGAATTAAGCTTTCTGTTTGAAAGTGAAATTCTGTGCAATAACCTGTCTCCACGTAAAGATGTTTTTCTTGGTCGTCCTGATCGCCCCCTGTCAGCAATAAAATTTGTTTCAGAAAATCTTTTCAAAGTGTTCACAACAGTAGAAATGCCACATGGTACTTTAGCAGCAATTTGGCGCATAGAATAACCTTCTTCCTTCAAATGTATTATTTTGTACATTTTATTCTCAGGCAGATATGAAAATTTAGCCATAATTCCTATATTTTCTACAAACGTACTTCAAATTACTTTCAATACACTATTTTCCACAAGCACACACACACACAACAACATTCAATACAATAAACCACGTTTCTCCTTTTTCTTTCAACCCTTTATCGCAACTGATCTCTGATTGGTTGAAATAACGGAGCATTTCATTGGTGGAAAACACACTGACTTATTCTTCACCTTGTGCTTTCTTGTCAAGGCTTTTTTCAACATATCAATGAAACTATTTACTTTAGATGAAATTTAAAAACAGATTTGAAATCCTCATGAAAAAATACATTAAAATAAATAACAATATTTAAAAAAGTGCGATAATTTCACAACGAAAAATGAAGTAAAACACAAAAATTACGCTAAAAAGGAGTGTGTTCATGATTTTTGCCACTGCTGTATGTACACATTTCTTAACATTTGTGTGAAAGAGAAGATACACTATAACTTAAATTGAGGTAATGTTTTAGTTCTGAGGCCAAAAGTTAATGAAATGAAAGTCACAGATCTATTACGACAAGACCACAATTACTACACCACAGTTTTATCAAAGCAGCTGCAGAAAAAAAAGGCATCATATTTTATTTTTTTAAAACACAGTTGCATATATTTATTTTTCTCATATTCCCTTAGTACAGAAAACCAAAAACATTGTTTTAGTTTTTCTTAAGCACATTTTCATAAATGAAGCAAATTTAATTTAGACCTGTTTACTGATATGAAATTAGAAACTTCTTGACAGAATGTTAAAAAGTATAATGGAATTTTTTAATTATATTATCAATTTAATTCCATTAAATATATATGATTATTACCATTCAATAATATTATTGATAAAATATAATTTATGTAGTTACAAAAGATAATTTTCATGAACAAAAGTATTATCAGGATATCATTGTTATTTAGCAAAAATTAATAACAAATTAATTCATTCACGGGAATTGCTTCCCTATTCAATTGATTTTTAAAATTTTTATTAACTAAAAAATTAATGCCGGCAGGAGTTTTTTCCATCAAGGGAACTACTACAAATCTCTTAAAAACGTATAATTAACATTTTTACTTTTTGTAATATTTCCTGCTTTATTTTATAAGTAGATAGATAAACAACAATTCTAAAGAAAGTCTTTGAATATATAATTGCTAATATATATACAACAATAAACAGTTAATAGAAAAAAAAACAAAAAAACATGTTTTAAAATAAAAATGAAAAAAAAAGTAATGGTTCTTATGGCTTATGTATGCTGCTAATGAATATCGATCCTAAATAATTTTTCTCCCATAATCAGAAATTCCCCATATTTTTTTCATATATTCAAATTTGTTATAATTATTGGATCAAAAGTAATCGAATTTATTTTAGCTCATTCATTACATGTACCAATAAATAGCTTTAAAGTGAAAATAGAATTTGCCTTTTTATAATGGGAATAACCCGCCTCAATAGTCTGTACAAAGGTAGCATTTTTATTTTTTGCGAGTTCACTACATACGAATTTAAGTCCCGGTATATTAATAATGCATGGGATAAATGTAGCACAAAAAATATCATTACCAGTATATTTATTTTAAGAGAAAATATTCCGAGAATTATTTGTAAAAATTTGTATAATAGCATAAGAAGAGATTCCAACTGAGAATAAATCTTGGAATAATGAATTATTAGTCAGTTTTGTACACTGTTAAAAACCTGCTTTATTATAAACTGTTTTAAAATTTAAAAAAAATGAGAAGCATGTCTAGTTATTATATATCTCGAATCTGCAGCGACGAATCACATATGAATATTTATGAAATGCATAATAAATAATGTGTTTATTTGTTCCTAAGAAATACGAAAAAAATATATAAAAAGAAACACTGTTTGTTTCATCCTTATATAAGAATTATTCTGAAATATTTAATAATTGTTTTAAACTAATTATGGGCCTTGGTAACCTAGTTAAGAAACTAACGGACTCATGGCCTTTGCGGCATACGTTCCAGCCTAGCACAGCTGAAGACCCGCCAAGCAGAGGGGGCTGACGCATGTTAAATATGTTGAGGCTCAAACATCGTCCCTTTGAGGAAGTTATGAGAGGTCACTGGGCCTTGGTTTTAAAATAAGGGGTTAGTCGCCAAAAGTGAGAGAGCCTTCAATCGATGTGATCGATCAATGTGTGTTCGGTGATCAATGTGACATTAATATTCACTCACTCACTCTAAAACCTATTAACCTACAAATTTAATGTAATTTATTTTTTGAAGCTATTTATTGCAAATTTAGTTTCAGCATCTTATTGGATATTTATATTTGTATTTCCTAGAATGTTTTAGTCCATGTGGTATAGCCTAAGATGCACGTATAGAAATAAAATATTTTCATTCCCACTTTTTCATAAAAATGAAAGATAAATATTTGTAAACATATTTAATTAGTTTGTGATATATATTTGAGAACTACAGTGGCATAAAACATATTCAACACTAAATATCAAAAAATAAAACGAATTATCTTTACGATTTATACATAAGCCATGATTACATTCACAAACAAACATTTTGTTAATTTTTCCTTAAAGAAGGAAATAGCATCTTTTTGCTATTTTACTATTCCACTGTTTTTTAAAAAAATATTGTTGTTTTAACAAAGGAAATATCATGATCACTGAGGGTCGTTGAATTCGAAAAATTTGCCAAAGTTCAATATGAGAGGTAGCATAACTGTTCGTCAATCTTGACATGTATTGAAGAAAACTGGTTGGCGATTTTGGATAATGATTTTATTATTTTTACAATTACTTAAATAACCTAAGAGGTATAGCATGAAAAAAACAAGTTTCTGGGACAAGACATTATTGTACATAATTTAATATAATGTTACAATTTCTGATATCACTAATTAATTGAGCCACTTTTCTGGGATATTTTTTTTATCATAACTTTCAACACTAAATCCTCGTTGGAGACAATTTTTTTAATGTAGTTTTTCTCTTTTTTTGCAGAACTTTATCTGTCTTCTTGCCACTAAGTCTGAACAATTTCCAAACCCTTTTCGACAAACTGTACGTTTTTTTTTTTTAGTTAAGTACGATCAAAACCCAAATATTTTATTTCATTGCATTAATTAACATTCTGCTTGAGATTCAAACTTTCCCTCCAGGATTCAATGTTATCTTCATAATTTAACGATTGGTGCTTTATTTCAGGCATGAACGGGCTTGCCACATTACATCGCACATATTTGGCTATAGAGCAAATATCATAACAAAAAATGATAATTTTGAATACATTCAAAGAGGTGCCCAGTATTTTTTTTAAATAGAAAATACATTTTTTAAGTATTATTACAATGCAGATTATGAGTTTTTAATTAATGTACATACATAATCTTGGTGCCTAATAGTGTTTGCGTAAAAGGTACACATAAAAATTCTCAATTTAATATTATAGATATAGATGTCTTAAATACTTCTTGATTTAGTAATTTTTATTAAAAATGAAATTTTCAAATAATGCACTATTTTTTATCGCGTATCATTAAAAATATTACTTCATATACAATTTATTTTCCTTTAAATTGATTATTTCTAAATGCCCTACTAAAATATATGATTTAATTAAAATCTCTATTACTGTGTCATTAAAACCGTGCTGTATTTATTTTTGAATAATATTGACAAGCGATTTTAAAGAGAAAAATAAATTTTATATTCTTTGAATGCACCAAGCAAAGGTTATGTAAATATTTAAAACAATTATATGACTTAAATGCACATAGTTTTTTATCGTCTTTAAAAATTATAGTTTGGAATTTCCTGGAAATACTGAATAATACATTTTTCTGACAAAAGATTTATATACAGGGATCGAATCATTCAGCATGTCAGAAAAGGAGGTATGTATCATGTAGATATTTTGTATACGGAATTTATGTAAATTTGACGTGGGTCATGAATGTATTCATATTCTTGTCCAGCCTTGCATAAGAGCAATGGGAATTCCACTGATAGTGGAAACACGAGGTAAATATGCGGGCTCATTTGAATTAGTTTTAGATAGGTTTGGACAAAAGCATTGAATTTGTAATGCTATTTCTGTGCTTAAATAAATAATAATATTTCTGTGTATAATGTTGCTAAATTTGAAAATTGTTTATTTTTCTTTCTTTTTATGGTATGCACAATGTAAGGAATCTGATTATTATAACATTTTTAAAAACCTTTCAACTTACGAATAAAATGTAAGAATTCTAAAACTGTTTATTACCATCTAAAATTTAATTTTTATTTTGTATTTATATACAGTATTTTTTATTGTTATGGGTATTTTAAAATTTCGAAACAAACAATCAAAGGAAATTTTGCTTGAAAAGATATAAACTATTATTGTTTGCTAATATTCTATGGTGATGCTGCATTTACTCATGATTTTCTACAATTATGAATGTTATCTTGAACGTAATTTTTAGGCTAGAACATAATATCTTCAAAAAAATGTATTATAAACATACACAAGGAATTAATAAATTTCATAACAACTTGTTTTCTTCATTATTTTATCATTGAGTAAGTTCTGCTCACTTCTACTTGTAACCTAATAATTTCAATGAAAAAAAAATTAATTTCATTGCTCAAATATCAATACAAACACTTTTTAATAAATCATTGATGTGAAACATAATATATTAAATATCTGTAAGAAAGTAACAGCATTAAATAAATATTCAAATGTCTTAGTTTGCGTTACAATGATCAACAGGTACTCAACTTCTTAAAAATCGTATATTTTGCTTAGGGTAATGAAAACAGTTGCCCTTAGCAATTATAAATTAGATAATTCATGGCTGAACATGAAACAAAACTTTTTGTCTTAAAATCTGAGATGAGATGTATTTAATGGTCCTCAAAAATTATTAATGTCGAAAATGCTCCATGATCTTCTTTATTATTGCTTCAATATATATAATTTTGTCATTATTGTGTTATAGTTATAAAACATGAAAAAATAGTTTGTTATAATTTAAAGATGGTCAATCATAAGTCACAATCATTATTTTAAAGCTGATATTATTTTAGTAGCATAACTTATTATTGCGTTGTTAGTGTTAAAAATGGCTTAGTTGGAATTTTCGCAGATTATGAAGACACATTTATGGAAACCACAATAATAAGCAGTACAACAATAAATAGAGACATAGGATCAACTCAATGCTCATTTCGACAACTACATCTCGACTGACTGTTTGTAGCAATGTTCGCTAGACTTCGCTGTCCACATGTTGGTTTGTTACACTATCATTATACAAGTTAATATCTACTCAAAACGTGAATTTTTCTGGGTTATTAAACTAAGCTTTTCGAAAAAAGTAAATTTCTTCACTTTACTTATATTAGATGTTATTTAAAAATTCCTTCATGAAAATGTATTTGTATGCATGTTTATTCAGTTAAAGGGGGTTATTTGAAGAAATTTATTCTTATAAATAATTATTTTAACATATATGAATCTAATTGTTATTTGGACATATTATAATTCCATCAGTATTATTCTTTTCTAAACAGAGTTGTAGTCAGATATTTATAAGGATACAATCATTTATAGTAATAAAATGCATATTCAATTTATTTTAATAAGAATTAAGCAAATAGTATTAAAATCAGTAATTAAATAATTAATTCGATTTACTCTTTGCCCATTTTTCAACGCAATTTTAAAGCTCATTATTTAAACTTTTAAAGGTGTCCTTTAATTAGATTAACACACATTATATCAAAGCGACATTGCATTTATATAATGAAACTAACGCTAGTTGCATTAAAACGAGCATCAATCAAATACATCAGAATGTTATCCTGTACACGAGAGACCAGAATGATTCATGTACTGAATTTGTAGAATTATTGATAGGTATGCAGTATGTGTAATGTATTTAAGTAACTAGGCATTTACTGTAAATATTATCTTAAAAATTCAAATTAGGATTAAAAATTAATAATTAGTAATTAATGTCAATAATCTCAATTAATAATCACAATTTTATAGGACAACATCTTTTAATTTTGATTTAGCAGATTCAACTAACATATTTTATGCATTCCTTTACTTCGAACAAGCCTTAATGGCATAAAGGATACTAAAAATATGCAAATATGCCATGAAAAAGTTATTCAACTATAAAGTTATACCAATTTTGTCAGTTAATTCTGAAAAGTTTGTATTTTCCATGTATGATTCAGATGTATTGCAATGGAAATATTATTGAGTTAAAAAACGTCAAATAAATTACTAAATTTCAATTGAAAAAAGAATAGTTATAACTTATTTTAACTTACCTGTTTATGTATTAAAAAAAATTTTAATTCTTTTATGTGGTTCTGTAATCTTTTATTAATTCCACTGCTATTCAATCTTCAACTAACAACTAAGTATCAAACTTCCGTTAAACTCCTATTTGCATACATCTGACACATCAACTTCAGCGTGTCAACAAATCACTTCGTTCCTTCCTTTCTTACTTAATACCAACTCGCGAAAACCGAATTTATATAATATACCTCATTTACATAAATCACGTTCGCTTACTCAATGAAAGTTCGTTGAATTAAATATTTTGTTTAAAGAGATTAGAAGGTATTAGGGGGACCACGTATAGATCCGTCGCACGTGCAACTGCACATATTATATATATATTTTCATTCAACCTTCATTGAGTAAGCGAACGTGATTTATGTAAATGAGGTATATTATATAAATTCGGTTTTCGCGAGTTAGTATTAAGTAAGAAAGGAAGGAAGGAAGTGATTTGCTAACACGCTGAAGTTGATGTGTTAGATGTATGCAAATATGAGTTTAACGGAAGTTGTTAGTTAATTAGTTGTTAGCTGAAGATTGAATAGCAGTGGAATTAATTAAAGATTACAGAGCGTGGAGCCATCGTCATTTGATCAAACCGAAGAGAGTGCCTGCAAAATTCCAGTGTACGATCCGATGTATTAAGGATTCAGGTACTGTGTATTTGATTAAGTAGAAGCTAGTTATTAGTGTGCGAAGTAGATATATTTGAGCGTATTTAAGCTATCTTAGATTCAGTTGAGGGTCTGTAGTAGTATCCCAGTGTTATAGAATCTCACCTCCGTATTCTACTACAATTCATATACCTTAATTAGAATTGTATTGTGTCTGTTTGATAATTGCTAATAAGAAATAATAAATTAATTAGATTGGAAATAATGCCAGTGGATTATTCTGTTCCTCCTACACATCTAGCCGGGATTACAGGTAGAAAAGAGGGTTTGTATGTAAGAGGTAACCGAACGTTACCACAAATTATATTATTCATAAAATTTGTAAATTTTGTTTGAAAATATGCTTTGTTTCACAATACGCCTTACATCTTAGGAATGCACTAAAAATCCATTCAGGGTCTTTTTTCCGTGTCTTTTCTTAAATTTTTCTAATCATCCTTTGTTACCCAGAAATTGGTGTTATTCCAATGACTTCACAAATTGAAGAACTTTCTCTATTATGGAACTATTAATATTGCATTGTGTGTATTGACTTCAATACTGCCTCGTCAACATCTTCATATACACATGTTCTATAACGTTTTGAAAAAGAATTCGATGAATCTTAATTTTGTAGCTTATCTCGATTTTTTTAATAGATGATAAGATTTTTGGAGGAATACCAAATTTTAAAGCAATATCTCTCATATGTTAAAAAAAGGGAGGGAAAAAATCGAATCATAAGAAGAAAAAAAATTATATAGAAAATGCACTTTGCTATTGGGAGATTATTTTACGAAGAAAATCGTGAAATGTTCTTGGCTCCAGGGAAAAATTTTCTATGTAGAAAAAGTCGCAATAAAGAGATTCGTAATATGGATGTTCAACTGTTCAGCCTTAATGCGACCCAATAGCTAATTTCCGAACCGTTCGGCTTAGATATGCACTTCTAATTTGAAAAATGTTTTAAAAAAGATAAAACATGTTTTTACGAGCTTTTCGAACACAAAAACCCATTTACAAAAAAATTACGAAAATTAATTTTTTATACGGTCTCCAGGTCCTATCACTTGTATTTAGTAAAAGATGCAGTACACAAAAACAAAGTAAACACAAAAAGATTCATTTTATTACGATAAAAACTGACCGAGTTATGC
This sequence comes from Trichonephila clavata, assembly GCA_019973975.1. NCBI lineage: Eukaryota > Metazoa > Arthropoda > Arachnida > Araneae > Nephilidae > Trichonephila > Trichonephila clavata. The sequence continues at coordinate 13,108 of BMAO01004983.1, forward strand.
CTACCTAAAGTTGAAGCATTTGAATTGCTCAGAAAATGGGGTCGTACATAAATTGAGTTTAGAGTACAGTAATTCACTATATATATATACAGAAAGAGCAAAAGAAAAACATAATAGTAATATTAAAACATCGTAGTAAACATCATAGATTGACAATTTGTATTGCTGTACGGCAAACAATAAAAATTGAATTAAAGAAATACAACTTGTACCGTAAAGATTAAAACAGATTGTTAACAAATAGCAGCAAAATAATACTGGGTTTGCCGTTCAATTTATAGCATTATGTGGAATGATGCGCCAATCAGGGGCTTTATTACATCAGAATGACCAAATTAACTTAAATAATGGTGAAGGCACGAGACACAAGGGTACTCCCAATTTTATACAAGCGTTGAGCAACACGGACAATTGTACAATAAGATGGATGTCTTCGTGTGGGAAATTTAATGGCATAAAGTCTTGCCGCCTCTCTCTTATTTCGATTACACTGCCCATAAAACAGTACCATTTTGTCAGTATTCTTCATTTGTATTCATCTCTTTCTTCCGAACTAGAATTCGTAATATTAGAATACTACTGTATGCAATTGCAAGCGACTACACAACATATTTTCAACGTTCGTCATGATCAGCAAAAAAGCAGCAAACCAGACTGAGGTCGCAGCATATAAGTCTATTTTTTGGAACTGCTTTTGAAATGTTTTCTTCGTCCAAAATATTTTATTTTTCCTATGTTTTACACGTACACGAATAAATTTTATTTCTTAAGTACTAAATTATTGTATTATTAACGTATGCTTTTAAATTCAAAAACGATTTACATAGAAGTGACGTGCTAGAGCAAAAGTTTCCTGGCAGAGTTCCACCTAATTTCACTTTCGAGACGGTCCCTTACTAGCTTCTTGAAACTAGAGGAGAAAATGGATAAAATATATGATTTTCAAAGTTCCATAACTCGGCCGGTTTTTAATATAATAAAATGAAACATTTTGTGTTAAATTTGTTTTAGTGTACTGCATCTTTTCCTGAATATAAGTGATTGGACTTGGAAATCGTATAAAAATTTAATTTTCGTATTTTTTTTGTAAATAGGTTTTTGGGTTTGAAAAGCACGTAAAAACACGGTTTACCTTTTTTAAAACATTTTTCAAATTGGAAGTTTATATCTAAACCGAACGGTTCGGGAATTAGCTATTGGTTCACATTAAGGCTAGACACCCTGTATATATGTAGTGACGAGCAAATCGACCATGTGATGGAGACAATACTAGCAAAAGAGCCAGTGGAATTCTCCTTCACGCGCTAGCGAAGAACCAGTGGAATTCCTCTTGACGCGCTAGTGAAGAGCCTCCTTGTCAAGCTTAAGATAAGCTGAATTTCAAACGCACGAGAGAGATGCGTTTGGACTTTACCCAGCTCACTCAAGAGTCGTGTTTTTGTATATATATATATATAGTTTCTTCACATAAATGTAATTGATGTAATTCATCAATTTAATCTTTATTTGGTGTCAGAATCAATCTCAGAAAAAAAGGATAATATGCAAAGCTTTTATTATTGACAATGTTATTTTTCTGTAACATAAATCTTCTAATTTATAAATAAAAAAATATTATTAAAAAACATTTTATTATTATTGTAGGAAAGTTGTGATTCAATAACAGGAAGAAAATACAATAGCCCAGTAGCATTAACTTATTGCAGAAACTTTAGGAATCTTTTAATGATATCATTTAATGGATCCTAAACAAAGAAATAGGAATAGAGTTAGATGAAATGTTAATAGAGGATATTCTTTTTTCTTCGAGCAACATCACTTAACTTGGCTTGAGAAAGGAAAGTTTTTGAGCATGTTCTACAATGGCAAGAGGAAAAAAACAACAAAAATTTTTAAAAATGAAAGCAACTTAAAAAATATGTTTTTGGTTTTGAAAGTAATACAAGAAAAAAGTATCTCAGAAATATATTTTATCCACATAATTTTGAACTACCTAGCACAATGTTTATTTATTTTTGCTATAACACTTAAAAGTTACTAGATAAAGTTCCCGATTGTTACACGGCATGTACCTTTAAATAACTTCCAAATTTGTCTTGATGGTTTGCTTTGAACAAATGAAAACGATGATTATAAGTTCATGATTTCTGTCTGAATTGCAGAGGAAGCTCAATATACAGGTGTGTAATTAAAATTCGCTAGAAATAAAATTTAGAGACATGGTGACCAACAAAAAATTTTAAAAAAATTCAACAGTGAGTCATAGAAGAAATACTCATTTTCTGCTTTTTGTTAACGTTCGGTTAGCAAGAAAAAAAAAACTTTGAAGCTTTACTTTCCTCAGAGGACTGTATTAAAAAAAGTAGTTTTATAAGTTCAACTACTTATATCCCAATTATTTATACGCAGGGGAAAGTAAATTCACTTAACGTTTACTAAAAAGCTCAAGTTAAAAGTTACGTCCATAGATAACATGAAGCAAAGTATACATTCTTTTAAATGGCAGTTTATTTGAAATATATTTCTATTCATTGCTAAGGATCATTTTAACTTATTTTCGTTTCTGGAAGTGCATTCATTTATTTATTAGAATACGAGGGAAACGCTATCTGAGTATGTCCTCTTTCTATTCAAATTTACGTAAATGTTTTAATAAGTGGATGAATTTGAATTATTTAAGTAAATATATATATATGTATTGGAAAACATTAACATATTTGAATTTCTTTTGATATTGTTATTTATTAAATACTGCGTAAAAAAGATATTATCCACAAAAATATTTAATACCTTTCCTGTCAGAAGGAGATCAAATACTGTTTTCCTGAATCATAAATTAATAATTTGCATGCTCCATAAGAACAATTTTAATAATATTTCATTTTATACAATATTAATAACAATTAAGCTTCATTCAAAAGCATATTAATCATAATAAAACGAGTGAGAGAGCTGTGAAGGAATCAGACATTAGAGATACACAAGGTGTGACAATAAAGAGTCTAAGGGTGCAGCTTGTAAAAAGAGTGGAGTTGGAAAAAATGGTTTGGGTGACGTTATCCCGCGCACCTCCTCTTTCCAAGTGGCCAGTTTCGTTTTAATCAATTACACCAGTTGGGAGTACTGCGTCATTGAGTGAACACGAGCTACTGCATTCTACCAGAGAAATGTCGAATCACCTTCTAGTTTCTTGTGAAAAGTAAGAAATCATCCGGGTATATAAACGTTTCAAATATTAATAGAGGCTTATGGAGATGGACTTTGTCTAGTGCACGTGTTTGAATGGTATAAGTGGTTTTTAGGGGGAAGGGTCATTGTGAACGATGATGAACCTGCTGGGCACCCAAGGTCAACAATTACAGGCCAAAAAATAAAGCCAAAAATCGTGATATGAGTCGGTTAATTTTCACACCAATTAACCAGACTGTTAAACAACACTACTACATTGACGTACTTAAAGGATTTCGTGAAAAAATTAGAGAAAAAGGCCGGAATTGGGGAGTGATGGATGGCTGTTTCACCAAGACGATACATCCGCTCACATGCTCCTATCTGCCAAGTAGTTTCTGTCCATAAGAAATATTACTGTGATAGATCATTCTCTTTATTCACCTGATTTAGCCATATGCGACTTTTTATTTTATTTAAAGCAGGCAAATCTTGCTGAAAGGGAGCCTATTTTACCTCAGCTGAAGTGGTCCAGGCAAAAATAGAAAATCTTCTATAGTAGGGACTTCCAAACACTTCGTTCCAGAACTGTTACCACCAACGGCAGCATGGAATTCAGAAGTGTGTGAATGCTGAAAGGAACTACTTTGAAAGTCATACTGTCATAGGGAACTGATTCTGTAAAAACAATGATTTATTTGGCGAGTCTCGGTTTTTTTTTTTGTTTTTTTGTTTTTGCCACAACTTGTATACCACGATGAAGTTTTGCATTATCTTTTAATCCTCATTGAATTTCTGTTAAAAAAACATTCTTTAAAACTCCTAATAAAGGGAAATCCAAGGAAGCTAAATATTGACTCTACTGAGAATGTTGCTGAATTTTGAAATTCTGCGGTTTCTACAATCATTTAATTTGAAAGGTCTTCGTAACGTGAAATAAATTATTTCCGTGTGATTGCTTTTCTTCTTATGCATGTATATTTGACAAAATTTATATTTTTAGCAAGAATTTTGTAAATCTGTAAGATAACGAGGTGTGTTCAATAGTTCTCTTTTTGCTTTAGAATGCGACTATAATAAGAATTAAATCAAAGATTATTCTTAGCATACCTCATGCTTTCAATACTGTGAAATAATACACATCTTCTTTTTGTACTTACAGTAAAAAAAAAATTAAACCATATTAGTGCAGGAATTAACGTGCCCAGTGATACACATATTGCCAATCTAGCACATTGTTACATTGGACAATTACCATATGTACGTCTTTCTTCTTTTTTTGGCATCCTTTGTACAAAGTTTTAATTTAAAAATGTTTATTCATTAAATTTAGTTTCTTTGTATTAAAATTTTTCTAATAGCCTTTTATTTTATTAGTGAAACTCATATTGATCAAAATGTAAATAATTTGATTGCCTACAGTTTTCTTCTTATATTTGAAGCAGCTTTATTTTGTTAAAAACGATAAGATGACTGCCGATGTCATTCAAATATTCGCTGGCAACTTGCACCAACAAAAAGAAAATATCACTGCCCATTCTAAGGCTTAGGAAAGTTTAGATGCTCTACCTTGAAGCATGATTCAATCTAAAAAGAAACAACGTTGATGTTTCGCTTCAAGAAGGGTTGATTGAACTGAAGGAGAATTAAAAAGATAAAGTTGATATTTAAGTACATTAATGATACAATAAAAATGTAAATATATTTGGAAAAAAAGTAAAACATAATTTAAGTTTTTTTTTAAATTTTTTTTTTTTATAGTTCTTATGAAATTAGATGCTAGCAATCTCTTAAGAAAGAAAAAAGTCGATTGAATATTACAGACTACAATGATTTACGATAACTATTAATTATTTTTTACGCTTAATATATAACGCATTAGAGAAAAGAACCAAACATATGCATAACATCGATTTCTTTAAAATTTTATTAGAATTATATGTAAATCCGGGTAAATTAAAATAATTTTATAAAGTATATATTTATTTTTCTTGTTAGTTTTAGAGATTATACGATGATTACTAATTACAGGTAAGTTACTTAAAAAAATCAAAATATTACATTTATTGAAATTGAATAATCTTAGAATTATATTCTACGCGCCATTCAGATACCTTGAATATTTCTAAAAAATTAGAACTTAAATATTATAAACAACTTTTTAATACTATTCATATTAATGGTTACTGTTTGAGAATTATCTTACCTTAAGATTTTTGTAAATATATATATATATATATATATATATATATATATATATATATAACTGGGGTTCAAGGATTTTATTCTATCAGTCGCAAAAATTAAGTGAATTCATCAAGAGCGATGAAAATTTGTTGTAGAAAAACCATCTTTGAAAATACAGGATATAGCACCAAAATTCGAAAAATAAATCCCAGAATGATCGAGATAGCAGTACAGTTCTGCAGTAATTTCCAAAAGCATCCTTATAATCTCCAACTAGCCCTGTTCAGTCATCAAAAATGATGCCAACTTGGCTTAATCGCCAAGTGTCCGTTGGATTGCCATTATAATTAAGGAACATCATTGCTTGCGAATTTTACAATTTTAGCACAAAATAAATGCCCAACACAGAGTAATATTAACATATTACACATCCAGATATAAATTAGTTACACCTTTGTAAGCATTCAATGAAAAAATGAGTAATTATATATATATATATATAATTATTATGTTTCAATTGCTTATTTTGAGTGAAAATGTAAAAGGGATATGTGTGCTGGGGCGTTTTATAATATGGGTTCTTAACCAAATTCGATGTATTATTCGGTTAAGAACCCATATTATAAAACGTATATTTAGATTCAATAGCAATATGAATACAATTTCTAAGTTAAATTCGATAAAAAAAAACATCCCAGTAAAAAATTATAGTTATTAAAACACATTTTTTAAAGATTTTTTTGCAGTTTTTGGACATTTAAATAATATTAAACAACAACTTTTACAAAGCGTTGAATAAAATATATCAGTTAGGTGACATTTCGTTTCTTATTATTTTTTTCATGAATAATATCAAAAAAAAAATCTGTACAGTTCTATCAAGGCTTAGGAAATTCGAATTTTCTGTATGTGTGTGTATGTTTGTATGATGATTTTCATTGCTATACACACGCTTTATTACATTCAAAACTATAAAAACAATAAAAAGATAAAAAAATAATTTATTGATAAGAATACAATTTTTAATTTACAAGATAACATTATTAAAACAAGAGAGCAGAAGTATTACAAAATAGAAAAATAAATGTGCAGTCTTTAAAAAGGAATAAAAAATAAAGATTATTTGAATAATTTGGATACCAAATATGTTCGTATGTTTACAGAATGTATGCTATAATTATGAAGCGAAACTAATGAACCCCAAAATGTTTGGTTATTATTTTTTTCAAATTAAAATATATTTATATTATTGAAGTGGTAAAATACAATGTTACCTACTTAAATTGATAACGATTACTAAAACATTTATTAAATATGATAAACTAAAAATCTAGAAAAATGTAATAAATATAAAAAAGTTTTTTTTCTTCTTTTTGGTAATCAAACTAGATTTTTTTTTAGAATTAAAACCCTCTTGCTTTTCCCCCCTTTTATACATAAAAAAGCACGAAAAAGTTCCCCTGTTTCTACACGAATTTGAAATTCTTAACCCATTAATAAAATATTTAAAAAATAATAATTATTGCATTTTTACTAAATTTGATGAATTTGGCTTTTTTTCACTTTTCTGTAAGATCGTGTAAGCTTCAAGCTTACCAAATATTATTGAATTAAATATAAAATATTTAAGGTATTCCTTACTTTTGAAATGTATTTTTGAAGCATTTTTTACATACCTGAAATAAAATTATGAAGGTAAATTCAATTTCATTTTAATCCCATTGGCCTTACATCCTATCTCAGATAATTTGATAAGTATGAAATAAGAGTAATGCTTGAAAAAGAATTTAATTTTCGAGATTTATTTGTTTTCCTTTGTTAAAGCTTAAAAATAACCGAAAGAAAAATTTCCGTAGAAAAAATAAATTGAAGTATTAGAAAAGTAAATCCCTTTATTTTAAGTAAATTATAAGAAAATCACATCTTATTATGTCAAGATATTTCTTAAAGTAATTTAATTATCAAGAAACATGTATACTGATTATATAAATTATTTCTATATATTATGTTAATAATTAATATTTATATATTATATTATTATTAAACACATGTTAAAGAACAATATACCGACTAAATAATATTTAAAGTTCGCCTTCTAATGTATGTTGTCACCCTAAAAATTTATAAGCAACAACAGCCACAGAATTCCAAGCAATCAAAAATGGATGATCTGCCTATTGTGCACTGAATTACACTCAAAGCATTTCTCATGCGTCCACGTGATGTCGGGGATCAGGGATGCTCACGAGTGTGACATTTTATTTTTGCTTTTATGTTATATCGTGGTCCGAATTTGGGAATTATGAACAAAATAAATATGCATTTTACATTTTATGTTTTAACATTATTTGATGAAATGCGTTTTTTTTTACTAAAACGATGATTATAAAGACTTTGTAATTGATTTTTTTCATAAATCCGTACTGTTTTTCAGATAAAAACGCTAACTCTAAATTAATCCGTCAGATGACGTTGTAAAAATTTTTTTGAGTAGATCATGGCATTTTTACTATTATTAGATCTCACTTTTGACACAATAGCTTTTGTTGTTCATAAATTATTGGGGGGTGGATAATGGACTAGCGGGTGTACAGTATATATAATTTTTTAGGTAAACTTATAAATAATTTGTATATATGTTAAATAATCGTGATGCTGAATATTTGCAGATAATATATATATAAATTACAAAAGCTTCAATTTTGAATCATACCAGAAATATTTTTGCAAGTCATATATAATACAAGAAATACATTTGCTTACACGAATTAATAATTAAAAGAATCAATTTCAAAAATTAGCAAAGTTTATAAAAAATTATATTCACATACATTTTTTTATTTCAACTTCTACGCTTGAATATGCAAACTATATTGTTCCTACTTTAAAGGAAATGAGTTTTACTTTAAATAGAGTGAAAAATGATTTAAAAATTTTTATTTTTATTTAAGTGCGTTTATTGAAATACTTATTTTCAATGAATTAGAAACTTAATTTAATAAAAGAGATAATCACATATGACGCTATTTCTAAAAGTGAATTGAACAAAATCTTCATTGAAAGAAAATACTCTGTATACTGTTTAATTACGATTTCATTGTTAAACATATAATGGAAAGCTCGTTTTATTTAAATATTTGAATTAGCAAAATTGGTTTTCAGGGTAATTGCGAAAAATAAAGCTTTCAAAAGAAATTTCTTGTAATCAAATTTGTAGTAATTTTACACGCTTTAGAAGAAATTCCATTAAAATGTATATAATATGAATTAACTTCCATTTTGAAAAGAATAAAGATTTATATATTAAACTAGTTTCTAGACTCCCATTCATTTATGTAACAATAGCATTTAAAATGATTTAAAAAATCTTTATTATTACAAGAAAACTAACAGTGTAACAATGTACAAAAGACGTATAAGACGACGTATAACACGTAAAACTTAATAAAAAGCACACTGAAAATCATTTAAAATTACAATGAACTTAAATAAACTTTGTTAATTTTTCGTGAAAAAATTTGTTTTATTATCTTTTTCGTCATGAAAAACTAGGAAATATGTTTCTTAGTTTTACACCACTCCCTCTTTTTTTTTTATCTTTAACACTAAATTGAACGAAAAAAATATACATTTCCATTTAAATTAAATATTTCTTTTTGAAATTGTACCTTTATATTAAAGGTGATTAATATACACACACACACACTCATATATATATATATATATATATATATATTATATATATATATATATATGTGTGTGTGTGTGTGTGTGTAAGTGGGTGTATAGATACATTAAATTTTTCTTCATATTCCTGACTTTCTCTATAGCCCAGAGTATTGGCAAATACAGGTGAAGGTTAGCTGACCACAAAACTTTTTTAAAGATGCAATCTTTGTTCTTAAGGTCAAGGGTTTGCTATAGCACTACTGTAGCTAATGCTTTTTACTATCTTGACTATTTATCTCAGGCTTTATAACTATTTTGTATGTATATATGGATAAAATATATACATGCATATATACAGTCGACTCTTGATAATTCAAAGCTTAGATAATAAGACCCTCTCGATAATTAGAAATACGTGCTCATTTCTTAGAAAAATTCTGGATATTTTGAACTAAAGTAATACGTTTTGGTACACTCAATATTTTGAAGTAAAATCTATGGCTGGCCATAATACAACACGCGACAGTTTGAAGTTATCTGATAAAACTCTCGACAATTCAAATACTCACAATCATGTGCATTTCTGTAATAAACAGTTTGGAGCTTACAAATTTTTGCGTTGTGTTTTCTCTGCGTGTTTCCCCTGTAGCGGCATTCCTTTGATGGCCATTAGTTGGCTACCCCTTTTTAGTATTTTCAGGTTCCTCAGGTGAAAATACACTTTTATTTTTTTTGTCATTCCCTTATATGGACAATAAATCAACCGCACCTGTTATCAACCGTCCAAGTATTTCGTTTAACAGGTGGCCTGGCTATACCTGTGTTCAGAAAATATGGTCCGCTATTGTGAAGAATTGATAAGTAGGATTGTGCATGAATTTATTCTTTATATACAGGATTTTAACTTCTGTAAAATATTAATACCGTATATAATATGAAATACTTTAAATTAATTTAAAAAATACTTTAAAATAATTTTATACATTTGGACAAGTGTTGTTTTATTACATAGATTAAAATTTAAATATGTTACAAAAATTTTTCTCTGTGCGCATTTTGGGAAATTTTTTCTATCCTCTTGATAATTCGAAGTTATTCATTGGTCCCTCCAACTTTGAATTGCTTAGAGGTGACTGTATATATATATATATATATACTTCCAAATCAGAAGTTCTTGAAATGGTCCACATACTAAATTTTATTTTTAAATTTTGTGAGATATTTGAACATAAGCTTCGCTCTAAGAATAAAATTACTAGTGTATTATGTGAGCATAATTCTTGTACAAGAGTAATAAAGGGAATTAATTATTCAAATACTTTTTTTCTTACAATGTTTAGGAAAAACAAGAAAAAAACCTAATATAAAAAATACAATTATGTGATCAAGGGGGATTGAATAATTAGATATAAATAGAAATGATTGAATATAGCTTAGGGAATATTGAAAATCATTTAAGGTGATATGGTACCATCTTCACAATTTTTTTTTATTTTTAATATTTGATTTTTGGTTTTAATTGTATTTCATAAAGGTTAATATTTAATAATCATTTCATGCAAAAAAATTTTAATTTGTCGCAAAATGTTTGTAAAATTAAAAATTTTACCTTTTTTAAATCCCTAAGGCTTTTTTAAATATGTCTCATTTTATTCAAAATTTTTTCCAAGTACCTTATACTATACTACATAAAACTATGCATAGGTTTTTTCTGCTGCTGCTCTTTAATTTTTTATTAATTTTTTTGTAGTCAAACTCCCAAAAATTCTCTAAAAAAATTTTTTTGATTTTGAATTTTTTTAGAAAAAGTACTAAACATGTTACAGCTAATTCCATGCACAGTTTTACAACAAATACATTTCAGAACATGTATACAAAATTTCAAACTCATACTTCAATTATTAAAAAAAGCCTTAGGGTTTTGAATAACAGTATATGTACAAAAATTCATCATGGAGAAATATGAGTTTGAAGTTTTCATTCCATGAATAGCATCATATAATATTCATTGAATAGTCTGAAACTTTTATGAACTGTTAATTAGTTTTTTTAAAACTACTTACCATAAAAAATTGCACAAATATAGAACAATTAAGCAGTATACTGCCATAACGAATACATAGAAAAAAAATCGAACGATAGATCAATATTTCATAAAACTTTATCTTAATAATTATAAAAAAAATAAATGCACACACTTCAGAGCTACTTCCATGCTCAGAGCTAATGCACAACATGTACAAAAGATGTTTATGCCTTTATTTTTTTATTTCCATGATTTTAAAAGCCTTCGCATGTTAAATACTGTACACGAATAAAAGCAAAAGCAAATAACAATTTATAGGTAAAATACATCAAAATCTAAGAACTGTATATGTGCATTTGTTTAAATAAATATTTTAATAATAAAAGTGTCGAATCTTGCACACATAGGATATATATATATCAGCAAAAACAAATATATCAAAATGGGAGATTTTTCTATTCTTTGCGAATTAGATTTTTAATTATCTGAGTTATCAAAATGAGATTTAGTATTTGTGCTTTGGGAGAATCCGTTTTGAAGTTTTAATTTCATTCATAATAATAACATAAAAAGCACGCACGCCTTTTAAATCTTGACCAAATCCATTTGATCTTTAGTAAATAATTCACAAACTAGAATTTTTGCATGAATTGCACAATTATTTCTTAAAATGATTTATTACTGCATATATAATGTCAATCTCTTTGATTCGCATTAGAAAAAAAGACTCTTTTCTAGAAGATAATCTGAAATGTAGGTGTGGTAGTTGCTGTTTAGCATCAAACATTGCTCCATTACTTAATGAAAAATGCAGGTAAAGCTTTGAAATTTTGCAGGCATATTTATAAAGGTTCGGGGGTATGAAATAAGACAATCAAATTTTTTTCAACAGTTTAAGGTGCCTGACTAGTGCAAAATCATCAATTTCAATGAAAATGACAAAAAAATTTTATTTGATATTTTTAATATTTGAATTTTCTTCTTTCTAAAAATACCTTACTTTTGCTTGTACTCCAATTATTTACGAAGTTATAGCAGGTTTTATGTCAAGTGAGAACAACAAAAATGAACCGGAAGTTAGAAATCGAAACCGGAAGTGCTTTGAATTTGAAAGATTTTTACTCTTTTTTGAAGTTTTATTGAGTTTATTATTAAAATATTAATTTTGGTAATCTTAAAACTGAATATGGTGATATTTTTTTAAAAAATTATTTAATAGTTTTTAGTAAAATTTGGCAACAACTTTACAGGTTTGTTGTTATATTTTAATTTGTTTATGTTCTATTGATTCGATTCTTCGCTCCTCATTTAACTTATTATTTTGATATATTTTATAAAAAAACTGTCTTTTTAAAGATAAAATATTGATTAATTATGGCTAAATCTAGATCTGGAAAGAAGCGCCGATTTACTGGAAATCGTTATACCATTCGTGCTACTATTAATGAGAATGATGAAACATCTGAGCTCAATTCTACTGAATCCGCTAGTGCCAAAAAATTGGTATCAAGCCATACAAGTTTGGAAATTTTCTCAGAAAGGTTGTTTGAAACTTATGAAAACAATAGAATTGTCAGCTTGACAACTTTGATTTCATTGTTTGCTATAGTTTGCTGCCCTGATTGTTATTCTCAGGGCTTGGAACTTATAGAAGACTCTGTCAGTGGATTATGTTCACATATGAGCCTAAAGTGCAAAAACTGCTCCTTCTTTAAAGGTTTCCCTACGACAGAGAAGATGAATGGTTCTTGTCTGATAAACTCTTCAATTGTTTTGGGCTAAGGATAATCGGGAAAGGATTTTCAGCTGGCAAAAAGTTATGCGCTTTCCTGGGTTTACCTTTCCTATCAAAACTTGCTTTCCGCAATCAAGAAAGGAAACTGTTGAAAGCAACTGAACGCGTTGCTCAAGAAAACATCAACGCTGCATTAAGTGAAATCAAAGGCTCAAATAGTTTCACTAAATAGGGAATATCTATTGATGGTACTTGGCAACGCAGAGGCTACTCATCTTTGAATGGGTGTGTAAGTGCCATATCAGTTGTCACCGGTAAAATTTTAGACTTGAAGTTATGACGCAATATTGCCACATATGCGCGAAAGGCAATAACCAATCATCGAAACATGTATGTTCGAACTATAAAGGTTCCGCTGGGAACATGGAGGTTGTTGGAGCCTACCGTATATTTGAGAGATCAAATGTAAGGGATGTGCAGTACAATGAATACTACGGAGATATAGACTCAAAAGGATATGAAGCTGTTAAAAACTTTAATGGAATTAATACAGTAACCAAACTCGAGTGTATAGGCCATGTACAGAAACGTGTAGGGGGGCGATTGCGTCAATTAAAAAAACGATGAAAGGTTTAGGAGGAAAAATAAATTAACTGATAAATTAATTGACAGATTCCAGAACTATTATGGAATAGCTATTCGAAGTAATGTATGTAATCTACAAAAGATGATGAGTTGTGTAGTAGCTGCATTTTTCCACTGTGTATCTGGAAAAAACAATTCTTTGCGTGGACAGTGTCCTGACGGTCTGAGAGTTGGTGTCGTTACCAAAGGGCAAAAGCAGCTGGGAGTCCTCTCAAAGAAAATAAGCTAGGACTTCCTAATAAAATTATAAACCAAATAAAACCTACATATCTAAAACTGTGTAATGAAACGTTGTTGAAAAAATGTCTTCATGGTAAGACACAAAATTGTAACGAAAGTTATAGCAACATTTTGTGGAATATTTTCCCAAAAATATATTTATTGGACTGCAAACATTTCGTTTGGGTGCATTATTAGCTCTGACACTTTTTAATTCTGGTTATGCTATATATTATCAGTGATTCAAAATGTAAATGGTTCCCTTCCTGAAAGTGTTGTTCAAGAGTTAGTTAAATTTGATAAACAACGGATTTCAACATCTTTAAGACACTCTTCACCGATTGCAAAATTGTCACGAAAAAAAAGAAAAGCAGCAAGGAAAACAAAAAGTACTAAGAATGAAAAAACAGAAGGCTTAGTATATTCATATGGAGGGTTTTAAAGTACTTCTTTGCATGATTTTTATTCTAATTTATGATAACCTTTGTGATAAACAATGTTTTTTAAGAGCTTTTTCGTGAATGTTTACGAGTAAAACAACACAAATATATTTTGTATTAAATATTTCTTAACTTCTAAAATAATATGGTAGAATATATATTTGTTTTTCTATGTAAAATATTTTTATTTTTTAATGCAATAAGGTTTTTTTAAAGTGCTTTTTATATGTCTAATCTGTAGTTCGTAAACTATGTACTTAGACTTAAAGAAAAAGCTTTTTGACACTATAAAATTGTTAAACATATTAAAAGATAAAAGTTTGAAGAAAGTATATAATATTCATAATTGCTTTGAAAAGGTTTGTTTTTTTTATATAGAGAGGTTTTAGGTTTTTTTAGCAGTATAGTTTTTTAAATTTTGAATTTTAAATCTTTAAATGCATTTTTCTCTGAAACAGCTTTTTTGATATTTTACAACACGGTAAGCATGATATCTCAAAAAGTTCTGTATATAATTGTTTGAAATTTTGTATCATGGTTTATTATTATAGTATGTATGCTGAGACGTAGGGTTTAAGAAAAAACAGCATGTTTACCTTTTTTATAATTTTTTTTCTGCGTGATAAATGTGAAATGTTTGAAAAATTTGCATTGCGTGCACTTTTTGACCTCTAGTTCAGTAATAAATTAAAATTTTTCAAAGATATTAGGTCAGTTCATTAGTAACTGTTTTCTGAGTAAAATTATATGGGTTTTTTAAAATTTTATGCATTAGAATTTATTCTACTATGTTTAACGTAATGTGCAAATAACGTCTAATTTAAACCTAAAATTGGCCATATTTAAAAAAAATACACTGAAAGAATTTTTTTTGTTGCTATTTTTATTAGTTTTCATTTATAAGCAAACAAAAAATGAGTTTAAAATTAAATTTTCAGCAAAATTTCAAAAAAATGTCTCCGCAACTAGTCAGGCACCTTAATGAATTTTAAGGTACCAATCGTCTTAATAAGTCTCGTGTAAGCCTATAATAAGTATTATTTTATTTCGACTCACCAATAAAGCTATAAAAAAAAGTTCTCAAGAATCACTAAGAAATCTAAAAAAATAAAAATATTATTTTTAATGCTTTTGTAAAAGTTAAACTAAGACGCGTGTTTTAAAATAGTGTCTGCAGATTTAAGAATTAGATGTTACAAATAAAGAAGATGGTGCACAGATATTGATTGAATATTAAATAAAATTATTAAATATACATATATGTACTATCTCAGCTATCTTAAGTAACTCTTTTGTATATATATATATATATATATTTATATATACTTATATATTTAAATCTATATCATTTAATCATAATTCTATAAGGAAGGACAAGTCGTAAATCACTAGAATTCCAGAATACAAAATATTAATTTAAAATATCATGGGTGAATACAAGAAGTAAAATGAAAAATATCAGGGGAGAAAATGTAAAAAGTAAAAAGGAAATACTAAAGTTTTAAAAAAAAATTACAGCTAAAAAATTTATAAATTAGCCAAGTGCAACCTCGGATTTTGACCGATAAGTGGTGTTAAACGAATTTGATAGGTTAAACCTTCTTCCTATTGCACCCTGGTAAGCCAATCTGAAAGCATCCAAATTCTCATAAGCTTCAAATTTAAATGCTTTTAAATCAAGTTATTCACCATAGCTTTCTGAAAGATATTATAACAAACTAAACTAAACATATTGTCTTTTAGATTATATTATATAGAACGATTCTCAATTAAAATGACAACAACTCTTACCAGACAGAACTCAGAACTATATTCTCTAAACTGAATATTTCTTCTCCTTACATATTGCCATCGAAAGTTCAAGAACTTTCCATAATTATAATTACAGCTAACTTTTATAATTACAAATACAATAAAAATAAAAGCACGAAAGAAATAAAGAATTGCAATTAATAAAAATAATAAGCGCGTGACAAATTATTTATTGTATTAACAAAAAGCTAATGGAAAGAAAATCAAAGTTACATTTTTGGTAAGTCACCCGAAGTCGGGCGCGTGAGTCGGAATCCAAGTCAACCTGAGTGAACTATTTTTTGCTACATTTCTCCCTCTTAAGAAGAAACAGCGTCCCGCTGTAATTTAGTCCGGCTTCTCGTAATAGTTCGGGGAACACTGTGTAATATCTCGTCTACTCGATTCTTTGGGTCAACGTAGGACTTAATTCGCAGGACGTGGGCTACATCCTTTTTATTTCGTAGACTACTGTTCACTTCTGAACTTTGTACTTCAAATGTTTCGTGTGAAAGGAGTCGAATTATTCTTTTACGACCGAAGTGGCACCCAAGGAGTTTTTAGGAGGGTCCAACTTTCCGCACTGGAGTAAAGACCCAAATTATATTGCCAACATTACAATTAACTGATCGATGTATCTTGTAGTATCGTTACTTATTTTAGGATCTAGCATCCAGAATGTGAAGTTTTGCGAGTTGTCTAGCTTCTTCAGTCCCAGTGATCATCTATTGTACACAAATATCGCAATGATTTTCCGAGTCATGTGTAAGAATTACGTCAAGAGGAGTAATCAGCACCTGAACCGACAAGAGCTTTTATACACTGCCCATTTACAGTGACATTTGTTTTGTTATTTTTCAATTACGTTGCAATATACGTCGGAGGATTTTGCGGATTCACTTCCTACACAAGTCGCTTGAGATAGATTTCCTCAATTAATCGGAGTGGAGAATGGATCTACGGCGTAAAGGCAACTCTAATTGTCGGCGAATGCGTGAATAAGAGCATATGGTGAATTGCTTCTGAAATTGGAAGAAGTTGGTTATGCATAGACTTCAAAATTTTGTATTGAGTCAGTGTTTACGTCTCGTCGTAAGTTAAATGTTGTAGTGGAACTAGCATCCCAAAATACACGGCATCTCTCTCTACAGTACCTCATAACGTGCCCTGGGCGTCCGCAGTGATAGCAGAGAGGTACGTTGCTATGGGTTCTCCAAAGGTCTGTTTCCTTTTTGGTGCGGTAGTATTTCTCACCTCACGTCTTGGTTGCGACTTAACTGTGGCTCTGTATTGAGAAGCTGTGTTGTGTCGAGGAAAATTGTTGCGTCGTTTGGGGGCGTTAAAATGTGCAGTAGTTTCCGTAACCACTTCTCGTACCATAGATGCAGTGTCAGCAGTTGAATCATGTTCTTCCTTGTTGTTGTATTATATTTAGTGTAAAACATTTCTTTCTTATATGACAATATCACGAATTAAAGATGTTATGTCCTTAAGGTTGGTTTCGAACCGATACTGCCGAAGTATCAGGTAGCCTCTGGAATCGTGTTCGTGTGATACGCTTTATTTGAAGACTTTCGACGTGCCGGCACCTTTTTATAAATTCATCAACTGGCCCAATATCCTGAACAATAAGTGTCTGGTACAAATATTCCGCTATGCCTTTCATGAGATGGGCTACTTTCTCATCTTCCGACATAGAAATGATAGCTTTCCGGCACAAGGAAAGTATATCTTGAATGTCGGATTCAGACGTCTCTACAAATCGCTGTTATCGTGTAAGTAACTCTCTCTCAGCGTCTCATCGTACTTCATAAGTTCGACAAAACGCATTATTTAGTAAGTTTTTAAACTTAGTTCAATTTCAGAATATGTGTCCTCATTGTTATCGAACTACTGTCGAAGCTGTTACGGTGAAATAGAAAACAACGTTCGCCAAGCATAACTGATCATCCCAACGGTTATAGACGGATATTCCCTCGAAGTCCTTCAACCATATGTGAGAGTCTTGTTGTTTACCTCCCGAGAAAATACAAGGGCTTCTGGGTACCTGGTAGGTCAGTATTGGTATTGTTACAAAATTAACTGGAGTGGTACTGACATCCAGAAGCGTAGTTTCTCTTGCATCAGTCTTTTTTCTAATACCTCTAATCGTATCTGGCAATGCACAAAATTCTGGAGTAAGTCCTTGAATTCATAGATTTCTGAGTAGCTATTTTGAAGTATTTGTTTTATTTAATATTAATTTCATTTTACCAGTGCCTCCGACAAACTGTAGCGTAGAATAAAATAATATGGCAATTTGATACTCAAATAAAATGGAAACAACTCTTTCTAGACACAATTCACGACTTTATTCTCTAAACTGAATTTTCTCTCTCCTTACATATTGCCATCCACAGTTCCAGAACTTCCCATCATTACAATTACAGTTAACTTTTATAAATAGAAAAACAATAAAATAAAGGCACGGAAGAAATAAAGAATTGACTTGATTCATCTGACGTCATCAGCACATGATTGGGGGCTAAGCAAATAGCCACGTGTTCCATTCGTGTTTGATTCGACTGAGTATTTTGGCGGCATTTTCAGATCGTCATCTACTATCATATAACAAAATGAAGTCTTTTCTTTCCTTTACTTAAAAAAAGCAAATAATTTATATTTTTATATTCATTAATGATAGGTTTTGGAATATATTTTTATTTCACAATAATATTTCTATTTTTATTGAAAATTACAATTCATAAATTCTCGGAACACCTATTGCGAAATTATGTTGCTTGACGATCGATTCCAGTCGCCAAAAAATTGACATCACCAAGTGTTTCTCCTGTTCTACATTTTATTACTTAATTTTTAGGTATACAGGTTTTTGTTCAGTTGAATGATCCATAGATTTTTAAAACAAAATGTGACTGACAAACTAATAGCTGAGCCTAAATGTATACAAAAACACAAGGCACGAATTTAAAGAACAGGAGTATAAACTAAGTTTAAATCTAATACTATAAACTAAAACTATGTATATAATTCATTACTATACGAAAAGCAAAAGAATAGAAAATATATTAAAAATTTAGATTATTAAAATCTTTTAAAACTATAAAATCCTAATGTAAGGAAATTCGAAAGTTAGCGCACAACCACAAGTGTAATACTATCTGCTGTTATTGTTTACTTG
Source organism: Trichonephila clavata (assembly GCA_019973975.1). Classification (NCBI taxonomy): domain Eukaryota; kingdom Metazoa; phylum Arthropoda; class Arachnida; order Araneae; family Nephilidae; genus Trichonephila; species Trichonephila clavata. The sequence goes on from BMAO01004983.1 coordinate 32,169, forward strand.
ATCGCACGTTGGTAATCACATGATGATGATCAAACGACCACCGTGCCCTCTAGTGATGAATCGACTGCATTATAATTAATAAAAAAAATAAGAGCGAGACACAAAAATAAAATTAATACAAAGAAAACAAAAGAAGTTATATTTTTAGTGAGTCTTCCGCAACCGGACGAGTGAGTCCTTGTCCATGGCAACCGGAGTGAACTATTTTTTTCACCACAATGTTATAACAACTAAAAAAACTAAGTTTAAAATATAACTTAACTCCCAAACATCAATGAAAATGCACATGTCTTTAAAATGGAAATACAAAAACCACTAAAATCTCTAAAGTTTGAAATTTAATGTTAAAAACCCAACAAATTCACTATACAGGTTGATTCATAAAGAAGTATACACTTTCCAGATTTTGTAAAATAGAAACAGTCAATGGCATGCACCATCTCCATGAACCTAAGGTAGATGTTTTTTCAAAGAAGGGTTCTTCAACTTGTGACCCGTGGATCGCCCACGGCCCACTGAAGGCATCCAAGTGGCTCTCATTTGAATTTAAGACCATTTCGAGCTCTTAAATTTAGAAAACCATCCCAGGGGCCATTCTTTTAGATATGTTAATTATTTGCTTGATGCCACAGTTGCGGACGTCATTAACAACTTTATTCTTCAACTTAATGGAGCTCATCCACTTTGTTTGAACAACCTGTGTGTGTGAGAGATTCCTTGAAGAACACTTATTCCACAGATGGCTTTTACTAGCAGCGGACTATAGCATGCTTCTTATTCAACGGTCAACCAGAAGTTCTGACTTAATACCTTGGAATTTCTTCTAGCGGGGGTAGATACAGGACAAGGTATTCATCAATTTCAAACCTGTTGATCTTGCTAAAACTCCATATCACAAACGCGATCGATAGGCTTAGTTCAGAATTCACTTCCACCAAACGCGTGTGTTTGGGTGGAAGTGAGTTACTGGTTTGATGTGTGTCGTGTGATTAAGGGCTTACACACATAAACTTTGTGACTGCCTCTAGCAAAACTTTTTTAATATATATATATATTATATTTTTTTTTTTTTTTTTATTATATATATATATATAATATAATATAATATATATATATGCTTTACATATCATAAGAGACATTCACAAATTTCTGAAGCATAAACATAAAATAAAAGTCAATGTAAATAAAAAATATCAAACAGAATATTGTACATTATTATATATGAATAAATCTTATGATAATATTAATTTTTCTAGCATTTTTAAAAAACACATGTCAACTTTCCCAATTCAAAATATCACTATTAAAAAAAAAAGGCTTTTAAATATAGTAAAAAAATAGGTAGATCAATTTTTAACTATAATGCACCTATAAAGCAAGAAAATTTAATATGTTATTGTAATGAATTTAAAGAATTCAAAGATAATTATCACCAGCATGTTATTACTGGTGATCTCAATATTGTAAAAGACAATAATCTTAGAAATATAATGAATAAAGGTACTGGTTTTAGACTTATGATTTCCAATAATAATAAAATTATCAAAAATCAGTTATATAATATTATTGAGCAATTCATTTACAAAATTGCTGTTAAATATAATATGCCTATAGAGGCATTCACAGAGTTTAAATGTAACATTACACAACAGATTAATAAATATAACTTTAGTAAAGATAATAACATTTTTTTAATAAAATTAAAAATCAGATTAAAAAATTACAAAATAAATTTATTATAGTTTATATTGATAAAGTGCCTGGAAATTTTGCCTTCATTTGTAAATACTATTATAGTTTAATGCTCAACAAACATTTTGAAAATAATACAGCTTTTATTAGGTCATCAATTTCTGATAGAGAAATAAATAATCGAATTTTGGCTTTTCATAAACAATTAAAAATACAAATTAATAATAATTTTAAATTTCCACATGTATTTCTTACTCCTAAATTTCATAAAGATCCAGTAAAGTTTAGAACAGTTACTAAAGGTTTTAATACATATATCAGCAAATCAGGCAAAATTCTACATGGAATGTGACAAGATACAATAATAATCTAAAAAAATTAGCCATTCTTAAAAATAGTACAGAACTTATTGCTCAAATTAAAGATAAAAAGATATTTTCAGTATTTAGTTTAGATTTTGAAGATCTTTTTAACTCAATTAATATTGATGATATGATAAAAACATTTGTAAAATTACATAAAGATAATTGTTTAAAAATGTCAACTATGATAGATTTGGTTCTCTACTTAGGTTAGTTCTAAAAGAGAATCATGTTTATCATAATGGTAATTATTATCAACAGATTAATCGTCTTCCACAAGGTGGCCCAGCTAGCAACTCTCTTGCCAATTTATATTTACATTATTTTGAAAACAGTTTCACAGACAACTTAGAATATTACTTTTTTCGTTATATAGATGATATAATCATTTTTGGCGAGCAAGACAACTTTAAACCTAATATTAATTTTTATCCACAATATCTTAATTTAATACAGACAAATACTAACAATTACGAAGCAAATTTTCTTGATATACAAGTTAAATTAAAATATAATAAAATAGTTACTAACATTTACGATAAACGAGAAGACTTTAATTTCAATATTATAAAAGTACCGCATTCGGAAAGTAATGTGCATGTATCTATATTCAGAAATATTAAAATTAATTACACACTACGCAATAAATTTCTAGTTTCTAATAAATCAGAAAAAATAAAAAGAACTATAAACATTTTACTAAATACTGTTTCTAAATAGTAAGGATTAAATTTTCATAGTTTTAACAGGTTAATATTATAGATTTATTATTCTTCCTAGATAGTTTTAATACCCCGATTTCTAGTTTTAGATCAAATTACTTTTGTAAATTTATTATAACTTTTAAATCATATTAGAGTCTCTAAGATAATTATAGTATGTTTACAATTCTTATATTAATATTTCTATTATTTTCATACTTTTGCTAAGTGCTATTTTTTAGCCATTGCTTTGTTTTGAAATTGTATTTGGGTAAAGAATCTGGCAATAACTTGTTTATTGTACTCAGATTTAGCGCGGGCTCTGCATTTCTGTATGCAATTTTTAGGTAAGTTTCCTTTTTCTCATAATGGATTTAGATTTCCTATCCATTATTTCCAATTGGGTTTTGCTCAGTATTATTAACAGAAAGGGGGAAGGTTGGCTGGCCAAAAAACATGTTCAACCCACTTTTATCCAGAAAATTTTTTAAGAGGAATTTTTTTGTATACAAGCTGACCTAAGTTAGCAATGTTGATAATACTGTAGCATCCATCATTTTATATTTTACTCTGTTATTTCAATTTTTCATATCTCCTTTAAAATTATGTTGTCTGGTTATCTAGCAATTGCTATTCTTTTAAATATTAATCATGTTAATTCATCTCTCTCTGGTAGAGAAATTGTGATTATATATAGATATATATCTATATCTATATCTATCTATCTATCTATCTATCTATCTATCTATCTATCTATCTATGTATCTATCTATCTATCTATCTATCTATCTATATCTATCTATCTATCTATCTTCTATCTATCTATATTTTTTATATAATATATATAGTATCATAAAATGAAAAATACAAGTATAATAAATTTGATAGTACTAAATAATACCACTAACAAAACTAGAAGATTTAAACCAGATTTCTAGAAACACAATATAAGAAATGATGGAAAAGCATATTGTACTAGTATTAACTAAGCGTATGTACATTATGAAACAGAGTTAGAACTTAAAAAGGTAGGAAACCAGAAAAGTCAATGGTATAAAATGAAGACCTATTATGATTTCTAAAGTTGTTGCTGAATTAGGACCAGCAAAATTAGGGTTAAATATATTTTACGGATCCAACACTTCCCCGTTCTGCAGAAATTTTAGCCATAATAGCAAAACATAACCAAATGGAAAAGTTAGGCCTAAAACCAACCACGTGTAATTTGCAACTGACAAAAAAATAAAATTAATATAAAATATGAAAGGAAATAAAATTTTAACAAGATAAAAATAAAAATAAATATTGAAAAAAAAAAAACTTACGTAAAAAGACGCAATTTAGAAGAAAGCGGAAAAAAAGTCCACAACCTTCGAAAGCAACCATGCTAAGTGATGTTACAAATTACGTGTTAAGTTGGTAAAACCAGAAACAAAAATTAGTGTCGCCACCTAGATAGTTTTATTGTAATTAAACTAATCAAACAAAAACAAATTGAAATTAATAAAAACCAGAAGGAGAAAAAACAAATAAAAATAATTAAACATTAAAAATGAGAATTAGACAGATAACTTAGAAATATATTTAAAAATGAATTTACATGGATAGTTGTATTCCAAGCAATTATTGCAGAAGAGCATATAATTATTTTGTTTAACATCATTATCTGTGACTAAATCGTTGTTTCTTTTTATAAAATTTAAGATAATATTTCTAAAAATAGATAGGTGTAGGTTACTACCGCATAAAAGCATTTGAATAATGTTAAAATCAAAAGAGTCTGTTTTATCAAAAATATTACTAATTAGTATATTATTCTTAACATTTAATTGTAGGTCTAAAAAATTTGCAGACTCATTATTATAATTCGTTTTTAATAATTTCAGATATTGTGGATAATATTTAAAACTAGGAACATAATTTACTATATATATATATATCTTGATTTCCGAGTCAACACCAAGGCATTTTATTTTGAACTGACTTTATTTAATGAAAGCAATTTTGATCTGCTTCTAAGAGAGAAAAACCGACACGTGTTACATATCAGAATCGGCGGATACTCAAAAGCCAGATGTTTTTCAAGTACACTTCTTTTTGAAGAGGTATATTAGAAAGCTAAGCATGGCATACGAGGTAATAAAAATTGATGTTCTGAGCAGCAAACTTCTATTTAAAGCCATGTGTTCTTCATGCTTGAACTGGATAATAAATTTAATTCTTGAAGATGTAACGGGAAAATAAAAATTAAAAGTCATCTAGGGATTTAATTTTAGATCTAATTTAACTATCCTTACATTCCCCCCACCCCCAATTTTAAATTTGGAGTCACATGGTCCCTTTATCTCTTAAAAACATAATAAATTTTTAATATATACAAAACAGTACACAACATAATATAGAAACACATATTATACACAATAAATAGATTTAAGTATTACGAATAATAAAATCAAAATACAATAAAATAAAAGAAATGATAGCAGTAAGCAAATTAAGAACACTTCTAAAATATTAATTGATAAAAATGAAATTGCTTACACATAAATGTACATTAGCTTTTTCAAATCTATATTTTATCTAGAAAAATATCTCAAGTTTCTTCCAAATCTTTCATATTATTATATTAGTGTTATTGCTTGCACATAGTCTAACTATTTGTAGTACATGTGAGGAAATTTATCATATTAAACAATAGTATAATTTATAAAAATACATGATATACAAATATAAAGATAATAATTTTCTATTAAATTCTATTAAGGCGCTCTCGTAATACTACTTATTTATGTTACATAAAATTATACGTAGCTGAAATACACTGTTAAAATTTCAAAGCATAGACATTTATAGAATGATATGCTTAATAATATGAGAACAGTTTATGTAACTCTTATACTTATTCAACACGCCAGATCACATTCCTTTTACAAGTATTATAAGAAAATAAGATAACAATATAAGCAATATAAGAATATATAAGAGCTCTTTTATTAATCTCGATTCGAAAAGTGGAGTCATCTCTAGAAAGGAATATATCATTACTTACAGTAATTACTTTTCAACTACACATACAATTTAGTGTAGTAAATTTTTTACTATATTCACTTTTATTTCAAATCATCACGGAAAATATTTTGAATCCCTCCGTAACTTTTAAGCATATTTATTTCATAGACAAATTATTCTCCTGCGCATTTCACATTCAGTCATATAATTTACATCATACTAATGCCAACACACCTCTCTGACAAATCTGCGTAAAGTAATCTAAAAAAATTGCAGACTCAGTATTATAATTGGTTTTTAATAATTTCAGATATTGTGGATAATATTTAAAACTAGGAACATAATTTACTATATTACTAAAGAGGATTATAATGCTATCATATCCATAAAAGTGCATAAACAGTTACTAGCAGGCCCTCCATATATATGTATGATTTTGCTTCAATCGAACACCGTTCAACCGATCACTATAAAGATTCGCATGTATAAGTAATTTCTTGTGGAGAAGGTTTTAGAGTGTTAACATCTTTGTTGTATTTCCCCACCAGGTAGCGCTACAGCACATCAACTTCTGCATCTTTCAATCAATTGAGAAGTTGCCAACATAGTCATCAAAAGTTATGCCAAATTGACTCTATCGCCAACATTTCACGATGTTTCAGTGAATCGCATTGTAATGTAAGGAACAGCATTGTGCTTGTAAATATACAATTTTAGCATAAAATACATACAACAGAAAGTAATATTAATGTATTACACATCCCAGATATAAATTTTTTACATTATTTTTAAGCGTTCGCGATATACACAAATTGTAACAATGTGCTAATTTTGAAGAGCAAAAATCAGCTAACGAATGTGTTTTCAAAAATTGACTTACGGGGCGTTATAAATTTTAAAAAAAATACTTGTATCAGTTATTAGATCTACAAGCTTAAATGTTTTTGTTTTTTTTGGTCAGCTGAGTATGCAAAGAACTTTTTTTGTTTAATTTGCAATTCATGTAAAATTAACTCATTAAAAACTACTTCATCCTGCAATCTGTATTGTTTAATTTTTCAATTTTTTCTGCAAATAACTGGTATACAAGCTAGTATACAAATATTCAATATGTTTTTTTTACAGATATTGCAATATATTATTTTTTGAAAAATGTAGCTACATGAATACTAAAAGTTTTGAAGTTATATATAAGTTTTACTTTTTATTTGAAAATTTTAACTGGATTAAGTGGGAAAGTATACATTGCTTGGACAAAATTAGTACTAGCATTACAATAAATTAAACACAAAGACAAATAAATTTGGTACGCCTCATAACAATATGCCTTTGATGACTTCAAACGAATATTTTATTTTGTTTATTTCGTTGTTATTGGTAATCGAGTGTCTGCATCTGGTCTAAGAACGTAATTGCATGTCTTACAGTTCCTTTTATTATAAGGGGTATAATCTATAATCTCCTGGGAACACAGAAGGCGATATCAGCATTTCTTTTATTACCTATCTTTTCAGAATGTATAAGTTTATTCTGTCTCTCCTAATTTTGTTTTCGGCGAATAAAGAGATGTGGAAAACTTGCAATAGTTAGGTGAAAACTGTACTTTTTTATTTAGTTGTTCGTTAGAATTACGGATTTTTAGAAAGGTTTATACAGGAGATATTAGTGAATAAAATGTATTTATTTCATGATATTAGTCAAAGTCCAGTCTCCAAAATTAATGGATTATTATCTGGACTCTCTGATTTGATAGATAAATAAATCTTTTTAATAGATTCTTTTTGACGGTAATTTTTAATTAGTTTGAATAAAGATAATAGTAATAATCCTAGACAATATACCCAAAGAAATTATTGACTATTCAATTTAGGAAATAGAAGTTGATCAGCAAAAAATTAATTTGCTAATGTTCATTCATTATTCCTAAAAATTTCATTATTCCTCTGGATAAGACGATCATAGATCCAAATGTTTTATCGTTGTATTCAAAATAAGACACATTATCTCTGTCTAAGACTAAAAAGACAGAACGACGTTTCAACTTATTGCTTGCCTCAATATCAAATCTTGAATATTATCAAAGAAATTTTAATGTTATTAAAGTATAATTAAGCAAAATGGACTGCATTTTTATTAAACTAAAAAAAACACTTTTTTACATTTGTGAACATTAAAAAATTTGAAAGATAATCCAAGGTTGAAACGTAATAGTCCCTTCTCCCAGGCACTTTCATAACACCTGAGTTAATATGGAGCATCATTGGCTAACTTCCTTTATCAACACTTCCCTTGAACTCCAGATGGTCACGTTCCATTCCAATATAATGATTAATGTCAATAAAATGTTTGACCTCCCCGAACTTCTTGAGCAATTGGCTCTGGAGGTGATTGAGGGGATTCCACTGAATGCATTCAAGATGTATACTGATGGCAGTAGGGGAGAAACAAACACTACTGGCAGAGGAGTTTTAATTGAACTATCTGGCCTCTCTCTCTCTCATTATCGTAATTCAGAGAAGAAATGCTGACCACGTTACTGTGTTCAGAACGGAGCTAATAGCTATAATTTGTTGTCTTCCCTTAATTAACAATATGCAAGACGAAGATTTTTCCTGAAATTTGGATCCTGACAAACAGCCTTTTTAAACAGCTTTCAGATTGGCGCCCTATCCTACTACAGTGGGTCCCATTTCATGTAGGACGATGCCCGGGAACGATGATGGGGATGAGCTTGCAAAGTCGGCTGCTAGCAATCCTGTGGATCCGGAAGATTACATGTTCCTTACGTCGACCGAGATCTACTTCAGAATTAATATGTAGAGAATGAGGTGTCCCTCTTGTACACCCACGGTACTTTCAAAGACATCCTGGATCCACCATATCATTTAAGGCTTCCAGATTTTATCAGACGGCATTCACGCGATTTTCGTACTATCAACTGAGGTGCATGAATTTTGAAGGTGGCAAAGGAAGCTTCCCAATTTGCACCAAAAAGAGATCAGTGCTTTTTTCCTCAGCACATTCTACAATGTCTGGAGTTATCCTGTGAGGAGGCTGTTGCTTCGACTCTGCTTTTCTTAGACTTTGTGCTGATTTATGGGCTCATGAATCTGGTCTAGTTTCACTTGGAAAGATAGACATAAGTCCCACAACCATCCCATTTGTGCACAACGTAACTTGTGCATCCATATGCAATTAATTAAAACGTACACAATGATACATAAATATATCCAAATCTTTCTAAAGAGAGTAAAGAGAGACAGACATAAGTGTTAAGAATTATGATTATAACTTAAAAATGCATAAACAAATACTTGGTTTTTTTTTAAAAATTTAATTTATGAGTTTTACTATGTTGAACGTGCTAGGTAATTGGTTTAAACCATGTAAAACAATAAGGTTATCAATCGTTTCTTTTTTCAAATTGCTGATTTTAGCCGTTGCAGTAGCGTATTCATAGCACGAACTTTTGACTGGAGATTTAAATCTCGAATCACGCATTTAATCCTCCTATTATCATTAAAGACTCTCCGTGTAGATGATATGATTTTCGTAAGACAGTCACGCTCAAGTTACTCACACTGTTGTGTTGTTGAATTTTGGAATAAATAGTGTTAAGTCAAATGGGGGGGAGGTCATCTACAAATTTGATCCAGCTTTTCAGGTTCAATAAGTCCGATACCAGAAGCCCTTAAGTTGCCTTAGAGTGCGGCGATAAAAAGAAATCAAAACTAGATTAAATCAATGAAGGAAGAAAATTGATAATTCCTTTAGCTTACATTCAAGTGTATGCGATCCGGAATTATTTTTATCTATAACCTATTAATTCATTTATGAAATCATTTATAATTGATTCGCATGTATTTCTATAAGCAACATCAGTAGCTTATAAAACACATTATCATTTCAGTTTTGCTATTAATCACATTTAATATTCAGAAATTTTCTCAGATGTTAAATGTAACTTCTGTCGTTGATTTCACAATACATACCTCATGCTTCAACCACACTCTTTTGCAGAAAAAAAAAATCGAATCACCATGGAGGAAGTGTTTGTTATTAAATAAATCAAACATGCGTACAACTTATACACAGATATAAGATGATAAAAGTATCAAGGCCATAGGGCCCATCCTCGATTTACGATTAAAGCTTAAATATTCAAATCAGCCGATAATGAAACCGTCCCTGGCGGTGATACATGCTTGTACATGTCTTGGCAAAGAGTGAGAGAGGTTCCTAATGTCATCCTGCAATACATTCTTCCAGGCATTCACCAGTTGTTGCTCCACATCTGCGATATTTTGGGGTGCCGGAATCTGTCACCCAACCATGTCCCATACATGTTTCATTAGTGAAAGATCTGGTAATTTTGCTGGCCAAGAAATAGTATTAATGACCCAAAGACATTCTACACATATGCGAGTGGTATAGGACTTGACATTGCCTTAATTAAAACTGGGTCCAGAATGACGTGCCATGAAGAATAATACAACCGGCTGCAGGATGGTATCAACATATTGTTGAGCTGTTAAAGATGTGTGGAGGATGACTAGAGATGACCTGTTGTCGTATGATATAGGAACCCACACCATCACAACAGGGGTTTTGGTTGTATGCTTTATAAAACAGAAGCCGATTGGCTGAGACCCCTCCCCAGACGATTCCTCCGAAATTGTGTTGTCAAAGCAGACGTCTTAAAGGCCTCTATAAACGTAACCCCGCTTCAGCCAAGTGCCATAACATGGTGGATGGTACCATGGGGGGTAGTGAAGAGGCGGTAGCACGTTGAATAATAGACAATGACACCGTTAGAAGGGTTGGGGTTTGTCAAACGATGATCTGATTTTGCCTTGCATTTGAGCATCCGGGCCTTCCAGAGCATTCATTTCATCGATAAGGTTTTCACAGCAACTACTGCTATCTCACATTTGCACAGCTGTGTCAGTTACATTGCAGGCGACGCCTTATTGCTAAGTATAACGACACAGCTTCAAGCATTCCGAGAATGCGACCATGTCGCATGTTCGATGTCATTCAGTTGTCTATAAGGTCCTAAGTAGGCCGTGATGGCATCATTCGTTTTTTCCCCTAGGGAATCTCAACGGCAAACACGAAATAAGATAAAATGTCTGCCTCTATTGCAGGTTTTTATATTCTGCAGGTTGCTCGGTAGAAATGCACACTACGATCGCAATTCATATTCATTAGCCTTGAAAATTTTATCATTTGCATGTTCGATCAAGATAGTTTTGCCTACGAAATTTAATCGCAATCGAACAAATCCATCTTGGTCCTTCGATTTTTTCGCAAAAGAATTTATTCAAAGTATCCATGTATGCTGTGGGCTTATAAATCATACTTAAGGATTTGCATGTAAAAATTTAACCTAAAAAATAAGCCGTACATACGCTGTTCCAAAAAAATCTTTCCGTTTACTTCTGCTGTAGTATTAAGTTATTCAGAGTCAGTTCATCCCCCATCTTTTTCCCCATAAGAATTTTTCCGACCTTTTTCGACTCTACTGCAATTGTTCGTAGAGCCGTGGTTAGCCTAGTGGTTACAGCATTGGAAGCCAGACCTCACCAAATACCTTCCGAGTACACAAGAAGTACCTGCTCGTTAAATCAGTGGGTTCGAAAGTCTTGTGGACGTTCGTAGCAGCAAACCACGGATGTAGGGGACTGGATAATATATCCCTCCCCTACAGTTCTATACCTAAATTGTGGAGGTGGAGATAGGTGGTGTCGCCATATATTGTGTATGAATCGTACTGTCACTTGCACGGTGCTAAAAGCTAACGGCAGGCGTAGACCTAGCTCCTTGTCACGATGAATTTCGTAGGCCACGATCTGTCACCGTCAGACTGGTGGCATTAGAAACAACAACAACACACAATTGTTCGTGGTTGATTGGTGATAATTTTCGCCAACTATTAATTCATCATTACTCGCGTGAAAAAAACGACCTAAAGTTCTCGCTGTGTCATACCCAAGGGTGTTTGGATTGTGTTTTTTCCGTAAAATTTGTATACACAGGTTAGAAAGGAAGAAAAGTAGGAAATACAACATGGTTTTTACATTTTTCACACGTAAATTTTGTTTTTCTGTTCTTTTTATAAGGGCTTTCTGTGCATTGTTTATACATTCCTTTAATTTCATCGTGAGTGCAATGTTTCCAATGGATTTTAAATTTTCTTTTTAATTTGTATCTTTTTCGAACTAAACACATAGGAGTAAACTTCTCTGTTCTTTATATTTAAAAGATTTGGAATGTCTTTTTTATTTTTTCTTACTTTGGCAATAGTGTTTTTTTTTCAAAAGTTAATTTGAAAGTGGATAAATGTGTACCAGTTATCTTCTTTAAAATTACGTTCTTCTCAAATGTTTTTGTGTCTCTACATATAAAACATTTATTTTCAATAGTGTCTACCTTTACTAAATCTAGGTTGATTTCAATGGATGAATCATACTTGCTGTTTTACTCTTTGTTTGATTTTTCCATTACCTCGAAGAAAATTTCTTCATCCAAAAATAATGTTGTATTATATCTATTAAATACTGTATCTATTAAATTACTAAAATATCACATTTCTTCATCATATTTACAATAATACACCATAGCATAAGGAAGATTTAAAACGTGCTCATGCATTCAGAACTGTAACGGTATGACATACCGGCAGGGTATGACATATTCGAAGAGGCGATATCCAAAAATATATATTTAGAATTCCCTTACAAACTAGGCCCTTTAAAGGATATGACCTTAAAGTCAGCTACACGAGAAACTATCCATTTTCCAAAAAAGGTTTAGAAGGAACGTTGAAAAAAGTTCGACGGTGGGTATGACACTCCCTGCGCGAGAAGTGCCGGGTTAATACGTTGCGTGCCCTTTTCTTATGATTGACGACTTTTAAGAACTACCGGTTACAATTTTAAAATAAATACTTCATTCAATAATTTTACGCTGTCCATAATAAATACATTTTTCTCTTATTTTCCTTGATTCTTTTTAGAATATCCGGAAATTTCTCGTGCAAGTAAAGATAAAAAAAAAAAACTTACAGAAATATTTAGATGAAAAAATTGAGGGTAATGATTCAGAATTTGGAGAATTACAAAATATTATTTTGGAAGATAATATTGAGGCAGTTTTAGATGTATCAACGAATTTGGATGAGTAAGTAGAAGCCTTTTTTTCGTGAAAAGAGGTAAAATGATCAGAATGGAGATAAACATGTTGCCAATTTTAGAAAAGTTAGGGTTAAAATTTGATACTGGCAATTATGAAAATGAATAGGATATTTTCAAACTGCTCTTCACGGAAGTAATTTTATCAGTTTTGATTGATGAGCAATATGTATTCCTCGGGTATACTTCCTCTCCAGGGAAAAAAACGTCTGCAAAAATGAAACATATAGCTTCACGGAAACCAGCTAATAATAATAAATTCTTAAAGTTCTAAAAATGATTTAAAATTATTTTATTTAAATCTTTGTTGGTTAGATCAAATTGCAAAAAAAAACCAAGGTATTTGAGGTTTTGAACTCATAACCGGCGTTGTCGAGTCGAGAGTATGAATTCTGGGGAAATTGTAAGCCTGGCGTTAATCTAAAGTACTCATGTTGGCGTGGTGTAAACTTTCTGTGAGTGCGTGTAAGGTACGGTGTAGTTTTTATTTCTTGAACAAGTTTTAAAATATTATGGGGTATATCAACAGCAGTCATCGCTTTATTTTAGAGTAAATTAAAATGTTTAGAACTAATGTTCTACTCATTTTCTTAAAATTTTTCCTTCTGCTGGAAATTTTTGTCGAATAATTTTGAAAACATGTGATAGAATTTTTATAATGCGATGTTCATGGTTATTTCTTAATCTTTTTTTGAAATTATCACGATCCAAAAAGACGAACTTTTAATTCATTTTTCAACAATTTAAACGGTTAGAAAAAGTAAAAATTGTAGTAAAAAATATAAGTTTATAATTTGAAAAAATATTCCAATTAAGTGGAAAAATAAAATAAAATATTTCATATATAACGAGTAAATATTTCTTAGTGGTCGTTGTAAAAGATGCGCTTTTTAAGTTAAAAATAGGGTTTGTTTTTAAATGCAGAAAATTAAATACAGGAGGAATAAGATACCTTTAGAAGTAATGCATAAAAAGAAGAAAACAGAATAAGGATTTTTAAAGAAAACAATATGCATGGAGTTAAACATCATTTTATATCATTTTTAAAGTCTATTTTTTCTCAAAAATCGCATGTTACACACACACAAGTACAACAAAAAATATTTTTTTTAAACAAAAAAAAATAACTCATTCCTTTTGTGATTTTATGGTTTGATTGTTTGATTTCTTTTTATATTATCAATATTTTACCTTCGTCAAAAATGAAAGAATAATTATTTTCCGTTTCTAGAGTAAATATGCATTCAAAATAAAATGCGGTAGTCAAAATTTATATTTTATTTTTAGGGAAAGAAGTTTTTTGCTTAAAGATGTTTGAAAAAGAATTACGTTTCAAATTTGAAACACAAAATTAAATTTTTATTCACTTTTTAAGTAAATTCTCTTTCGATTAAGTATTGGTATACTTTTAACATAATCGATTTAGTTCAAAATATTGAAACTATGCAAAATTGAGAATTTTTTAAAAATAAATTTGCATATATAAAATATATACCTAGATACTTCACATAATACAAATTTATGTAAAATAAATTTCAATTTTTTACTTAATAATAATATTAATGATATTTTTTCAAGTTTATTATTGTAAACTTTTTTATCGAAAAAAACTCATTTAAAATTCAGAGTTTACTTAGGAAAAAACTATATAAGAAAATAAGAAATAATTATTGTTTATTAAATATTTTTTTCCATTTAAATTTGTAATTAATACTTAAATCATTTTGACATGCAAGGGACATGCAAGAATATTTAAAAATATTATCAATTGATTTAAACTATTATTTCAACTTTAAAAACATTTTATGCCAAATTTCTTTTTAATTACATATGGAGGGATTAACAAAGATGCAAACACCAAATTTATAGCATTGCAAAAGGCATAAGAAGAAGTTTTCTCTACTTAATATGTAGATTTTGAAATAAAACGCGAAGAAAATACAAAATGCACGCATTTAAAGTAAATAATATTCTTAAAAAAAACTGAATTAAATATAGGAACTTTAATTTTACAAAACCGTTTCACTTCTAAGAAGTTAATGAAGATTTTAACTGGAAATAAAATTAATATTTATTTCACATTTCCCATACGAAGCTACATATAAATGATTTTTCTGTTATTATTTTTGTTACTTTTATTTAAATTAGTTACTATGAAAAATAATGGCTTATTCAACAAAATTGACCAGTCATCAAGATATATATATATATATATATAATATAATAAAAAATATATATATATCTTGATGACTGGTAATCCTTTTTTTCATAGCATTTTTTGCTGTAAGTTGCAACAGTATTAAAGAGTTTTATCCAAGTTAATTGATCTTTATAACATAAACTGCCAGAATCTTTATCTATGTGGGATTTTTAGAAGAATAATGCATCCGACTCTTAATTGAAATTCATTTCTAATCTTAAAAATTTTGAAAATCAAGTTTATTTAACTATACTTATTTAAGTTGAAAAATTTAGTAGTAATCAATATAATCCCCGTCCGTAAATTAAGGATAATGCCAGTTTCAGGAAATAATGGTTCAGAAACAATACAAACGCGACTTATTCATTAAGCTTATTTACTTAACAAAAGATAAAAACGAACAAAAGGGCGTATGTGTGATACCATTCGTAAAACAACGATGTGTGCTCTCTGGAGCAGTTACAAAATCATACTTTATTTACAAAAAAATTAGTGTTACACGCGATCGGTATGATAATTAATACACTGTATGTCTCTTATGTGATCAAATATAATCCGTCCAAAACCTAAGCATGCTGATTATCAAATTACGGAACAGATTTAGGGAAGATTACTCCCCTCAACAAGCAACGCTCTCCGAAGTTCATATACACATGTAGGGTGTGATTAAATGGCTAAAACTTGTTGGCCAAGCATGTGCTGCACATGCTTCGCCGGATTCAAGACAGATGAGAATGCTGGTCAGTCTATTGAGGTAATAAGCTCAGATTGAGGGGATTTTATGATATTTGCTGCGTGAAGATGGATGTTGTTATCCATAAACATAAATTATCTGCTGATGGCACCCGTTAAACAAACACAAGTGTTGTTTCGGAATGATTTTCCAATAAAGTTAGTCTGATTTGTCATGTTTCTGATTTAAACATGCAGATCTATTCTGGAGCTAAGTAAAATTTCCACCAAACTAGCAATCTTACACCACCCTAAATATGTATAGTTGAGAGATATTGTCATAGTTTTGACAGATACTTGGCGTTCTCCACATGAAAGTGTTACGTGAATCAGACTTCAAGCTAAAATTCTATTCTTCGGAAAACAATATGCATGGCCATATTGACGATATCTGCATTGCATGCTCACTACACTAGTCTAACCATTGGAATCAGTGAGTTTCCGTGTGACATTTGAGAAGTTTGAGATCATTTAGACCAATATGTCAAAACATATGTTCAGGATTTGTTTTGAAACTATCGTACTTTGGCTGCAGATAGCTGATGAAAGCGGTTGGATTTTTTCCTCCGTCTGTTTCTTTTTGGACTAACTGCCAAACATCGATATTCATTCTTCGTTGTACCTCGGGAGCGATCTGCATTAAAACGTCAGCTGACATTTCCGACATCTTGGAATCAAGTCCATAGCTTATAAATGACACTTTGTGTAATTCGAAGTTCCTCTGATTATTCCATCTGAGTACGTTATATTCCATGCTGCCCCTAATTGTACAATGTGAAGAAAAAGAAAAGAAATCTTCATGGCAACTATTCGGTTATGTCTTCGAGTGGCTTATAAAACCCTTAAGAGCAATTTTACTTCTTTCTTTCCTTTCCTGATATACCTCTCTTAACCATCTCGTCTTTTCCACTATCGGTGTCATTAAATGGCTTCCTGTAATTTACATGTTATTGTTGAAGATGTGTGATAATTTTACAGGTGAAATTTTTAGTCAAGAGTTTGATTTCCACGTGATTATGAATTGCCTTTATTTATGGACGTAAGTGCATATTAGTTAATTGCTAAATTAACATGATTTTTAAAGGTTTTGATATACTGTATTCAAATGAATGTGGTATTTAATATTACATGTGCTTATATGAGTGATATATTGTTACCTGGAGGTATGGCTCTGTTACTCAACATTAGTTGCAAGTAGCATACAAAAGTTAACAAAATAAAGAATCACATGTGCCACATGAAATTGTACTAAAATTTATGAAAAAAAACTGACGAAAAACTGATTTTTAAAACTGACGAAGTTTATTTTGGAAAAAAAATTATTAACTTCCTTTTTATGAAAGCAAACCAGATAAAAATATTTGAAAAGATATTAAAATATTTATTTAACATGACATACTTTATACAAATGAATCATTGAATAAATGGTAATAATTCGATTTTTTTCTTTAAATTACTTGATTCATTTTACACGTATTCCGTGTTAATAATTTATAAAATAACAAGGGATGAAGAAATATGTTTATTAAACTTTGATTTGCATTTTGTTCTCTTCAAATATACAAGCATCTTTTTATCGTATCTTGCAATTAGGATTTTTGTAATTATAAAAATACACCTACTCTTTAATTACTGAAAAAAGAGTGATTTTTTTAAAGTTTTGTTTAAAAGGACTCTAATAGGTTATTCTGCAGAGAGTTAAACAATGCAATACATAAATCCTCTTAAAATTTATAATGAAGCTAATTAATCCTTTTATCCATGATTAGCACTAAATTCCCCAATTTATGCACTCTTCTAGAGAATTAATCCTCTTACCGTATCCTAACAAATTAATTCTCCATGTTTGTAGAAGTAATGAGCACAAGTTAAGGTTTCAATAAATCATTTCCAGATCGTTTCAACCACGTGTGAAGTTCACCGATGATTGAAATATTTACATTCTAAAATTAATTATTTTCAAAGTAAGAGTATTTTTCGCATTAATTAATCGTATTTAAATTATTTATTTTATATTGAAAATAATGTTACGCTTAGATAAATGATTCGATATTTTTCTGCATTTGAGTTTTATTTTACGTTTATAAATGAGTAAATCGATTGCATTAAACCTCCAATCTCTGTCAAAAAATAAAATATTTTAGGACAAAATTTGATTTATTTTTTTATAGAAAAATAAATTCTGCATTTCTCTACAATTACATGGCAAATGCACAATTTTTTTTCTCTTCATTGACACTTATAAATAGTGGCTATAAAAATACTTATTAATTCAAAAATTTCCGAAATATTTATTTAAAATTAATAGAACTAAATTATTGCACATCTAAGTTGCAAAGTATTTCAGCCATAGGTTTTTCTCCATCATTTTTAATTATATGATCCTATATCACTGAACTTTTCTCAGATATAAACCACATTAGCAAACATAAATTTAAATGAGTATTAAAGCGGAAGACCATTAAATTTTCAAATTTTCTTTAAAGCTTTCTGGCAAATAAATCAGAAGTGGATATAATCAATTTAATGACAAGAGAGGGGTTTTTTGGTTCTGGTGATATGTGTAGAAAATATACATCAGGAAAATATATATCAGGGAAAATATTTCACTGATATCATTATTGAAAAACCAAAGTCGGAATTAAAATTAAGTTGAAATAATAAGATCTAACTTGCTTCTTCCGTATGTTATTTATAATAATTTTATTTTATTTTTATCTCTGACAACTGTTTTTCTCCTTAATATTGCACCTCCAATGTAGAGTAAAGTTGAAAACTAAATTTAAGTTGAGATTCGTAAATAATACTCGTACTTTGATCTACAAAAAGAATGACTTGTATTTGGTTTGCATTCGTTGAGTCCCTTGCATTCTTGAAAATTTTCCCCGCAATTTATTTTCAAGAATGCATTAGAACTCAACAAAATTATGCTAAATAAACACAATATTCCTTTCTGAAAAAATAATAAAGTCCAGGTTCTTATTAATGATTTACTGTTTTGGTATCAAATTTTAAAATTCTTTCTACTTCTAACCTATGCTTTAAATTTATACCAAATGTAGCGATATCGTATGTCATGTATAGGGACAACATAAAGTTATAGAGGAATACGATTTCATAGGGAAAATAAAAAGAAGAAAACTGTTAATTTCTTACATATAAAAATTATTGAACTATTTATATTTTACAAATTTTCAGTTAAATTTTATAAAGTAATAACTGAAAAATATGCTTGTTACTTGCTACATAGTTGCACTACATATCCTTCAATTACAGATGAATAACAGATTATGATAAGCAAAGTGTAAAAGTCTATATTTTATTATCTCTCCTATCAAATAAAGCTCTTAACTTGAGGTGCGAACTTGATTATAACGTTATTTGGTCATGTGGGGTAACTTAGTGACCCCAAACCTTTTTTTTATAATTATTTTTATTGTACACCCCCAGTGAATAAGTTAAGTAAGAGGAAGCATATTTATTACCTTTTAAGGACTTTTTAATTTTTCTTTACTACTTTGAGAAAAAAAAACACAATCCAATTGAATTAAAATGCTTCAAATGTGCGTGACTTTAATAAAGGACACAACTCGCAGACACATTTCATTAACATTACTGGAATAATATTTGCATAAGAAGCTATTATATTTTGTTCAAGTTATTTTAATTTTATAGTCATTTGATCATCGACAAATAGCATATTGAAATTTTTCTTGCTTGTTTCTTTTTGATGAGGTTGAGTGTGTCTTGAGGAACACTTATTACTTCGTATCTTTCTTGATGGAGTTTTATATGTAACTCTTGAAAACTTTCTTTTCAACCCAAAATTTTCATTTCCATCACTTTTCTCAATTTCATTTTCGATATCATGATTAAAATCCATTCTTTCATAAGGTTCCTCCTTGCTTGATCAGTTTCAAATTTATACAATACAGATCACGCAGATGTTATTTATTTTATATTCTATTCTATTAATTTACGTTATATATTTTTTTTCTTTTACATTTATAAAATATAATGAGTCGTTCAACACAGCGATAAAAGCCACAAAGTCATTCACAGGGAAAATTTATCCTGTTCCTATACAATATTTTGGTGCAAATGTGAGAGAACTCAGTCACACAAAGTACTTTATGATTGTAAGAAAACGTTTTCAGCTCCAAAAAAAGAGGTAGATATGTGACAAATACATTTTATGAGTAGCTCCCATGAAGTTTGTCATAGGAAATGATACTGATATTGTCAATGGTAATAAACAGTTTTAACATAATTAAAGATTTCGTGTGAGCCCGGAGAGACTCTAAGCCCCAGTGAATCACTACCGGAATAGCATGAAATAACATAATCTTAAGAAAATTTCCTTGATTAAAAATAAACATGAATTATTTTTAATCATTTAAACGCACTTAAGGTATCCGACTGTTAGCGACAATTTTTTTTTTTTTAAAAAGAAGATTTGGGGATTTTTTGTTAATTTTAGATTTGTTTAGTGCATTTTAAGAAAAATGTGCAAAAATTTAAGAAGAAAAAATAAATTATTATTACTAAAAAGGGAAAAAATAGGCAAAAATTGACAAAAAATAGCATAAACATGGCCCATTCTGCACCAAAGGTTTATGAACAATTTTTCAATTTTTTCAATCTAGTGTGTTGCTATATTATTCAATTTTGAAATGCCCTTCAGGATAAGAGATATTTTCTTTTTTACAAAAACTAGAACAATTTATCTCGGTTAATATATGAAAATGCTTAAAAAGACAGTGTTTATATTCACATAAGGGACCGTAAATTTTATAATAAAACAGTGATTGATAAATCTGAAGGTTAGACCTATTCTACTATTATACAGAACTTACAGAAAAAATTACAGTTAATTATGTTCAAAACTTTTTTAGCAATCGCTAACCCGTTTGATTATTTTCAAAAAATCACATTTCGAGTAAAACGCGTTTTAATGTATGACATCTTGCTCAAAGTAATGACATCTGCTTTTACTAAAACACTTGTAGTTATTGTTCTAGTAAACGGAAAATAATAAACTTGGTATTTTTATA
The DNA here is from genome assembly GCA_019973975.1 of Trichonephila clavata. Lineage (NCBI taxonomy): Eukaryota > Metazoa > Arthropoda > Arachnida > Araneae > Nephilidae > Trichonephila > Trichonephila clavata. Next base: position 53,112 of record BMAO01004983.1, read on the forward strand.
AAGCTAATATGATGGCCCATAAAATAAGATCATAAAAAAATTGGCAATTTTTGGTCAAATTCACAGTTTTAGGGTAGTCGGATACCTTAAATATGTAATAAAAAATTGATTTTAAAGCAGAAACATAGATTTGCATAAATAAAAAATATTGAAAAGTATTTTTACGAACATTATTCATTAAATTTGACTTACAAGGACAAGAATAACATCTTTGAATGTAATCAATTATTCCTATATTATAAAAAAAAAATTACAGTTAAACTACTAGTAAGTACAAAAAGAGGAGATAAAAGAGAATTTTCGAAAACAATATAACTTTATTTTATACCATCACGTGCACAATTGCACATAAGCACAAGGCATGGAAAAAAAGGATGATAAAAGAAATGGTGAACACTTTATTCAGTTTTTTTTTACGATTACAAGCACAATCGCAATAAAAAACATCGATACAAAACAGTGTATTAAAAACTAACCATTAGAAATACGCTAGAATGTATAATTGTTAAATGTGTAACTACTAAAAAAATAATATTTAGAACTCCACGCATTGACGGTTTCATTATGTTTTTATGCGAGCAAAAATGTTTTCTTCCATTGAAAATTTTATTTATTAATGGTCATATAAATTAAAATGCTTGGGAATAAGTTTTGATAACTAAACTTGAGTCCATTAAATAATATTACTTCCTAACACTATCAGTTCAATTACAATATTTATTCTATTCTAAGCCACACCTCAAATTCCCAATACGTTTTTGTGAAAACAAATTGAAAATAGAAAAAAATGTTTTTTTTACTTCGATATTTACGAAATTAAAAAATAAATAAAATGAGAAGTAATAAAAAGTTAATAATTAATTTATTTTACAATTAATAAATATTTTAAATACATACATGTACCTGTAATTACTCAACCCGTCAGTATCATGTTCAATATTTCCAACTTCGATTCTAAGCTGCAACCGATTTTCATTATCATTAACATTGGGGGAAAATGTCCGGCTTAGATTCAAATGAATACAGTGTATATATGAATATTTTAAATAATGTTCTAGAGAGCTTACGGTTGAAAATAAATTCTTTAAAGTATTTTTTTCATAGTTGTTCCAGAAAATGGAGTCATTCATGATAAGAACTAGACTCGATTATTTTTTTATAATTTATATCTTGGAATTATTATGTTCACACATAGGATAGTTTTATTTTATCTTTCTGATTATATTAGTATAGAATAATGTGCCAACGTAGAAATTTGAAACCTTTTAATTTTTCGAATTATCTATGTTAATTGATATTATGTATGGTTTAGAATATGAATGCAAAAAAATATACATAACTATTCTTTAAACACAAAGTGATCGGTGCTTAACAATGCATCTTCAGAACACTGTGTTGCCTTAACCGAAATGGTTACTGATTTCAAGATTTGTAGACAAACGAGTTGAAGAATGTGCTGAAAGATTCCTAACCTCCAAAAAACGGTTTAAGAATTCCGGTTAGAGTGCGCATTTCAGCCAACATGCTTGTAAAAACATGTAATAAATAACTTTAGGATATTATCAAACAGTGTGTCCTTTAAAAATATTATTTTTATATTTTAAAGCATTTTGAGACGGTGTAAATAATTATGTGGTACTGCAAACTAAACAGAGTTATTTGCATGAGTGAATCGAGGGTGTATTTTGGGTAGCAAAAATATAATATTGGTTGCAAATGTGGTAGCAAAAAGAAAGTGTTGGACAATGCGACGTTAATATTCGGTCACTCACCTAATTTATCATTGCAACATTGTTTTTCGAAGAAAATGACTATATTCAGATCTTAACACAATCTGCAAAATACTTTAAAATTGTGGCAATAAGTAACAGTTTCGCATTACCTCAAATTTAGCAACGACAATCCCCTGATTCTACCATTTAGATGTAGAATAGTCTCCTTCCATATAATATAATATGGATTCGAGTCTTTTGCAGCAATATTTTACCGACTTACAGAATGATTAGGTAATCCGGTGTATCAACACAAATATTTTTCATATAGCCACTTACACAGTGAAGTTTACAAGATAATCTTAAAACTTTTGTCACAACCTGAAAACCGTATAAGGGCTCAAAGCTAAGACTAACAACAGGCGTAAAATTCTAGCCCTTAGCCGCGATGAATTTCGTGGACCTTCATCTGATGTTACTGTCGATCAGGTGGCATAAGCAACAACAACAGAACAAAGGAGATTTACCTTTAAACACACTATTAATTGCCAGCATATTTTACACCTTAAGGGGTCTCAGGGGTGTTAAAATGTTTCGAGAGCACAAAATATGAACAATTTTCGACTAGAAATAATTCTTTGAGGTTAAAATGAAATAATTTGATTCTTTTACACATTTTTTATAAAGGAATAAAGCTTCAAAAAAGTATAAAATGTCTAAAATATAATCATAATTTTAAAAATAATAAGCACATAAATATAAGAAAAATTTTTGTAAGAAACAAATAGTAAGTTTTACGACGCGCATGATATTTTCTGAAATAATAATTCTAATTACTAGCAATAAGTTGATTTATAAAGTCAAATATATCCTTATTAGATGGTAGCGATTAGATATAAAAAGAATAAAAAATAATATTTTTAAAAAATAAAAAAAGTACATTTTTAAAATTTTTTTCAAAAAATTTATTTTTTTTTAAATTTTTCAAAAAATTACAAATATGTAATACTATAAATAGCTAGGATTTAAAGATTATGATAGAGTTTATAATTCTGTAAAGTTTTATGCATCAAAGTATGATAGTTTTTGAAACGCAATGCGCGTAAGTGAAAAAAACACAAACTGAGAAAAAAGGCTTTAAAGTTTTAAATTGAATTTGAGAAAATAAATTTTAAAACTTACATGCTAAAATGCTCCAGGATCATAGGATATGCCTTCCTGTTGCCCAAACAGCTCAATTTCTGTACTCTTTTTAATTTTTTTAATCTCTGCGAGATTCAAACGATGACGTTGAGCTCCTCTTTCTTGACGTAAAGATTCGACGATTGTCACGTTCAGCCAGGAACACACAAACATTTTTGTTAATTTTTAAGCCAAATTTCTCTAAAATAGTAATAAGTATTTGATTTCCATCATTAAAAATGCTGGTTGCTAGATTTGCAGCAATCTCTGCAATCTGAAGGATAGAATCAATCGTCATCGGACAAAACTTCCAGATTAATGAATTTAAACTTTCATTAGAATTCTGTGTCTTACCTCCTAAGCATTTCTTCAGGAGTGCCAGATGAGATAAGTCTGCAAATACAGGCTTAATTACATCTCGAACAGCTTTCGCAACTGAGGGTTTGTGTTTATAATTTTGTAAATTATTATTAATTGCGGCATTATACTTACACTATGTATTTGGATTTGTAGGACAAAATCAGTGCATCGGTTCATCATCGGTGCTGCAAGAATGACCCCGAACAGCCCAAATGGCTTTCCGCATTTCCTTTACACTAGTAGAATTGCATCGAATAGCATTACCATAGTAATGCGCAAGCTTATCAATTAAACTATCATTTAACCTACCTTTACCGCCTATAGTTTTACCATCAGATAATTTCTTCTTACCATATACTAATTTAAGCTTCCTAAGTCTTGTACCCATTCTCTTTTGCACATGGCCTACACATTCTATTTTCTGAATAAGATGGTCATAGCCGTATGGATTGTTTTCAGAAAGGGCATTGAATGTTTTTGTGTCGCCATCTACTATGTAGTTCGAATATTTCAGGTCGTGAAGCTTTTCTGATCGATTAAAAATCCTCAACATCCCGTCAACCTCCATCTTACCAGCAGAGCCAGAATAATTTTTTCTACATGAAATCTTATGCCCTCTTTGCAATTTATTGTACTTGATACCAAACTTTACCCTTTATAACTGTCGCTTCATTTGCAAAATGAGGACAACACTTCCCGATCCAAAACCTTACCTGTTTCGCTCCCTATTAGAGTACATACTCCAATCAACGATGAATGTCCTCTCGTCTTCCAGGTCCCATCACCACTTACCGTTAAAATGTTATCAGGTAACGAAGAATTTTCTTCGACAGCTGCCCTGTTCATGCTTTCTTCGGCGACTTCCTTCATAACAAGTGAAAGTTTATTATTAATAACATCATATGATTTTTGTTCAACAGGATTAGGAAGACTCATTACAGAACAAAAGGTTTTTAATGACTCTAAACCTTGACCTATGCATCCCATTGCTAAAATAGATCTTCTGTTAATTTCTGGAGCATTATTTTTATTCCCAATGTTGGAACAGCTTTAGTATCGCCCACCCATCCAATTTGGCGCAAATGTATTGAGGCGCCAAGGACGCCAAACCACGCCAAAGACAGTGTTTTGAAAACAGGGTTGCCGAGGAAACCCCGTTTCCAAAAATCTGGTTTTCTCCGGAAGCAGAATTGATGCTCTTTTCCAAAAGCTAAAAATTGGAAGTTGTGAAACCATTAGCCTGTGCAATTATATTTAATGCACAGTTTCCAGAGTGAGGGACGACCCCAGCAATTTTGCTTGATGTCAATTCTACATGATCTAAAACTTGTTCATGTACGAATTGACGCCAGTCTGCTAAAGTTGCAGAAGAAAAGCCAAAATCCCGCTCGATATCGCAAGTTTTTGTGTCTGAAATTAAGTGCTAAGTTAAAAGTAAAATTTCCTGCAAATTTAATTTGCTGAAGGAGAACCAAAAACCTATCCTTAACGATTTTTCTGCTCGGCAATTCTTACACCTCCAAATGCTTCCATTTGATGATTTTTTTTCGCTTAATTAAGCTGCATGGTTCCATGCATTTTGCACAGTTCAATTTATCTTTTAACAAGCCATTCTTCATTAAAAAATTTCGAAAAATGTCTTGTTCTCTAAACAAATGCGGAAAAAAAAGTACTGGTTAGCAATACCTGGGTTACCACTTTTTTTTTAATTTGAAAAACCCCACGTTAATTTATGATTTAAAAAAAGTTGAAATTTAACTACAACGTTGCTCATTGCCAATGCCATGCTTAACAAAGACCCAAAATTCGTGATGGCAAAAACTATTTCAGAGAAAACACGTGCTATTCCACTTACCTACTAACCACACGAGGTCTGACCAAGAAATGGTCCCCATGATGCGCGCTCTCGGTATTGTAAACTTAAGAAAATGCGCCAAGATAGCCAAATAAAGCGAGTTTCTTTTAAATGGGGGCCGTCGTTTATTACAACTTAGTACTTTTGCTTACGTCACAAGCCATGACGTATTTGAGTGTTGGAAATTAGTGTTACCACAATTCCTCCGCTATGTTAAATAGTCCGGAAAAATAATTTTTTTCTTTTTAAAGATTGCATCAAAAATATTAATTTTTAATATTAGTTTCGGCATAATTTTGCATTAGAAATTTTGAAACAGTCTTTGAAGACTGTTTTTAAAGTAGTAAGAGGTATTCAAATATTAGAAATTTGCAAGCATATAAGTATACACGCTAAAAGAACAACTCTAGTAGACATTACTCTTTTCTTTCTAAAAGAAAATTTCTAGTTTTATATTTTAAAGAAGTTGATATTTTTATAATTTAGGAAACCCTGTTATTCAAACATAGAATAGAAAATCATAGAAATTTTTGAGAACAGTATTGAATAAATAAGCTTATTATTTTAAGTAGTTATATGTTATTCATTATTACACATACTGTATTTTCTTTACTATAAATTTACTTTTAATATGTTCTATATATGTTATGTTTTATCTTATTTTATAATTTTACTGTAAAACTATTTTCCATTATAACTATAAACAGTTTTTTGACTACTTACTTTAATTATATTTTAATTTTTGCTTGTTAAAATTAGTATTCAATATATGCAGATATGCAAATAAAATTAGAAAAAATAAAAAACTTATTTCAACAAAAAAAATTATGCATTTTTCTTGATCCTGTTTTGTTTTTGGAACTTTAGTGATGAAAACATTTTTTTTTTACCTTAGATTTTATTGCTTCAATAATTTCGCATGGTTCAAATTAAGTATGCATTCTCAATTTTTATAAGCAACTTTAAGTTTTTGGAAGAATTTTTTTTATTTAAGAAGATAGCACATACGATTTTACATACATTTGCTCTGAATTTGTCCTAAATAATTTTTTTAACTTTAAAATATGTCAATTTCACAAGGATGCATTTAATCATATAATTTACTATTGCAATCGTTGACAGTTACTATTAACATCAATCAATTAATAAATTGTTAGATAATTTCATTGACATTTTGTACACTTGTTTCAAGTTTATAATATTTTAATCAATATTTAAAGATTAGAAATGTTATATTGTTTGCGATACTGAAGATGTGCGTGTGTGTGGTAACTCTTCTCTGTACTTCCACACCACAACACATCTAGAATAGGGATTTAACAGTCAAATTCAATTGGCTTAAGTGTTATAAACCCTTGCATACTATTTTTTAAAAATTTATTAAAAAATGAATACCAATGCAGTAAATTCGATAATTTTTCCAATTAAACTTTATTATTAAAATCAATGTCATTATCCTTTTTTAAAGCTTTTATTTAACTTACAATGTATGCATGTATGTAATTTGTTCGGGTGGAATCTTGCAACTCAAGTTTGAAGCTGATATCATCCTCCATTGAGCTGAAATTTTGTATACACGTTTAGTTTGGATGACAATGCATGTTTTGACCATTTATATTCCAATATTAAAATTAATTAAAAACGTTAAACTAGTTTTGGGCGCCAACTTGGATATATCTGCATTGTTGTAATAATTTTATTGTTACAACAATGACAAAAGTTGGCGTCGAAAATCGGTTTTCAGCCAAACTGGAATTTCATAACGTTGCGCTATTGACTGTATTAATTAACTTTGTCTAAAAAATAATTACATCTCTACGACGTAAAAATAATTCTAAAACGTATGCAATTTTTTTTTTTACAAATTTCTATCTATTTTCTTGGATTTAAATTCAAAACAAAAAAAATAGAGCTATTTTTCAAGTAGATTGGTACATTGTATACCTTTCTCAACGCTGCCAAGTTAAACTGAGATGGAGTATTATAGAAATTCTAACTTTAATCTATGAAGCTCAGACAAAAAATAACTATAGAATCGGAAAGATCATTTATTTCGTCCCGATACGGTATAATGTTTTTTACAAAATTAAATTTGTATTTCTTACGATTTTTTTTAAATAAGTCAAAATAGATGCGTTTTTATGAAAATAATGTCTAAATCGACGCACATGAATTTTTTTTGTTTAAATGAATCGACATTCCGTACTAAAACAGCTCATAATTTGCTCTTTTAGAATCAGTCATTTAAAAATAAAATGTCAAAAACTTTTTTTTAACGATTTTTCAAAAATACTCAAAATTTTAATATTTAATAACTTTGTCATTTATGAAGAAAATCTCATAAACTTTTTTTTTTTCGTGTGTAGGATAATATTACCCAAGATCTGTACGAAGATAGAAAGAATTGCTTAAAATTTACGGATTTAAGAAAAAATTGTGTTTTTTTTTTTCTAGTACCCTTTTTGGGAGAATTCATTTAGCTCGACTGTTTGAAAATAACCGGCTAACACCTAGCAACAATGATGCGTTGAATGAGATGAACAGACTAAGACACCTGTCCAGTGATAACTAAAAAGTAAAAAATAAATTAAAAGTAAAAAAAAACTTTTTTAAAAACAAGCTTTTATTTAAACGCACTAAAAAATAAATAAATAAATTTTTCTTAAATAAGAGTGCTTTAATCTTGCGACAAGCTTTTATACATAAGTTGATAGTAAAAAATTGTAAAGAAAATCTTTTTTTCTTTTTAGTGCGTTTAAATAAAAGCTTGTTTTTAAAAAAGTTTTTTTTACTTTTAATTTATTAATTATTCAAATTGTTTATTCCAGTTTTTTGTTAGTGAATTTAATACTGACGATAAACGAAATGTATTACTAGTGTATTCTGAAAGCTGCTGAAAAATTAAAAATTGCAATAATTTTTTCTTTTAGATTAATATTGTCGAACTTTTATGCCAGAAGAATTGTGTTTGGCAATGTTTAAAAGTCTGTATCGGAGCTTGCTAAAAGCATCAACACGTGATATCACTTTAGAGCACTAATTATCACCAGGAAAATTAAAACAGATATTATTAGATTCCATTGCTTCAGTGCTCCTCAATAAAGATATAAAAATATTTTTAATTAATAAAATAGTCTATGCTCTTCAAATAATCCAGGCTAACCTTCCCTATTATTTTTCCTTGCCAAATCCTAGAACACGAGGAAAACAGCTTATTCAGAAAAAAAAAGTATTTCAGGATTTAAAAAAAAAAAACAAGATATCAATCATTGGCATGGCCAAGTTTTGCGCGTTTTTCACATTTGTATTTTACAATAATGCAACTAAGAATCTTTTTACTAACAGAAAAGTGTACTATTACCTTAAAAAATTTAAAAATA